>JAVTVY010006813.1:0-38969 GCA_036873755.1 Hanleya hanleyi
ACCCTCCTCCTACTTAGATGGGGGTTGTAACTATTTCACAATAAAGAGGGTCAACTCACCGTGATAGACAGACCAAGCCCTTCATCTGGACCTTTAAATAATTTGATTCTCCGGATATCACCAAGACCGTGTCTCTTCTTTAGGGACCGGAAATCCTTCAACAACAATGCAATTAGTCAATTAGTTACCATTCTGGAATTTTGTATTTAGGTTTATGCATTCTAAAGCCTTCATCAAAATTGTTTCTCCATATACAAGTATATTATAAATGTGAAGTAAACTACACAAGAAATGCAAAAGGCATCATGAAAAAACAAATATTTCAAGAAGCTATGAATTAACAAATGAGAAGTTCAAGAATCATCTAGAAAATGGTTCAAAATTAGGCAGAATCTATTATTTTTCTGAATATTGTAATGATTTTAGGGGAAGATCAAATTCAATACAATGACTGAATGAATTTGGGTTATTGGACTTTATGAGTGTGATTGAATTGTAAGAGCATTTGCTGTATCATTGGTATTCATACTTTGTATGAACATAATGTAATAAATCTGGTAGATACTTCATGTAGGAGGCTATTGTCGGAGTCTTTGTGCAGCTGAAAAGGCCCAAGTCTAGACATATTGTTGTACCCAGACTTGCCTATTGTATGCTCCGTCTCGTGTTTCTTACATGGAGTAGGAACAATAAATCTCATCACAACATGGTTATGTTAATATTGTAATTTTCAGATACATCATACCATAATTACTTTGGAAAATTAGATATGAGCATCTTGAGATGATATTTGATACCACCCCGTACACTCTTACATGTCCAGGAGGGATGGGCAGTCTCTTCTTCCTACTTGTCCTCCCTCTGCAGGCTCGTATAACAGTTTTATGTCTGTGTAAATGAATTTCTGCCTCCAACTGATTCCAGAGTTTGTCATGCTCAGCTCCCTTCATATCCCGACCTAACAACTGGATCTGCTGTATCCTGAAATTTTCATATTTTTTATATTTATTAATAATATAAATAATTCTAATATTCTATATTTCGGCATATTCAAATATTACTTTTATATCCTGAAATGTGTATACTGGGAATTTAGTTTGGTACTGACCTGACTTATCATGCTGATGATGTGAACAATACTGAGGTAACACACACACACACACACTAAAATGACTGATAAAACCTTTAATTAACCAGGATTCCCAGATTAAATTGATTTTTAAACAAAAGAATATATCTATTATCCTACCATCTCTACAGCAGGCCATAAATATTGTATTATTGATTTTTCTCTTCTCACCTTCCAGCCAACTCTTTATCAAGGTATTTGGCTGCTAGCCTCGCCCCATAGACTTCTCCCTGCAGTGCTAGGATGTACTGTCTTAACTCCTGATTCTCCTTGCGGAACTCTTTCACCTCTGCATCCAGCCGCGCCATGTTCATCATCTCTGCTTTACGACTGTCCATTTCACCTTCCTGAAGAACCAAATAGACAAATGGATAATAATTATCATTATTTTGTATTTTTAGCTCGGTATAAGGTATTTAGTATGAAATATATACTTTGAAACAAGCTGATTGAAGGTATAATGTATAATGTAGTTATTGATGCCATTTATAGAATACACGATTGTTTTTTCAAATCCACAATATAACAGATCATATATTATTTCCGAGCTGTGCACGATGCTCAAATATATTTGTGTTTTGGACATTTTGGAAAGAAAATTAAAACGTTCGAAGAGGCGAGAAAATATGGGCAGGTGATGATAGAATAAATTATCTTTTTGTAAGAGCCTTACTTCTAGTAGTAAGAGGATGAACAAATGATTTTTAAATGAGTCTTATTTCTAGGTAGAAAGCAGCTCCCAGTGATTGAAATCATTGAAGCATACACCAACGCTCTGAGTTATGGAATTCAAAAGGTGCATGCTCACTAGAATTTGTATAAAACCCTGTAGTCGTGACAGTCTACATTGTTCATGTTCTATCATACCAGCTTTTTCTGGATAGAGTCGGAGTCCACATCCATGCCTTTCTGTTGATGGAGCTGTAACTGTGAAGAGTGAAGCTGTAAGAGGACATTGTGTAATTCCTTCTCCACCACAGATTTGGTGGCTCTCATCTCCACTAAGTCTGATCTCATATCCACCAGCTGGGCCTGCAATATAAACATCATACGCCATTACATACTGAATCATTACCACATATTTATCCCTTTTCACATTGCTCCCGAGGTTACAGTGAAACCCTACACCACGTATGCGGCAGATGCTGTCGCAAAAAAGGACAATCGGATGGGTATTGACGGTCATTCCTAAGTGTCCAATCACAGTTGCTTTGTGTGGCATCATGTGGCTAAATTTTGAATTCTTCATTAGGATACGAACATGCAAGCTCTCTGTGCACCTGTGCTTTATCCCATGATTGCAAATTAAGTCACTAGGCCAAAGTAAAATAATGGCCTTTGATTGATCGTATCAGTAGTTTATGTGGTACGAGATGTGTGACGTATACTCATGAATGTTATTCAAAAATATTCAACCAATCTTTCAAATTATATTTAATTTTCAGTTATCAATGTCTATACCATTTACCGGTACCATACCTCGAGATAGCAGAGGATCATGCACCTAGACCCAAGAATGATATCTAATAAATATCTGTGGGATGTTGGGTCTGTCCATGACGGATATCTCATTCACCTTATTCCTAACACGCAGGACAACACGCAGGACTTAATTTTCTTACGTCAGCTACCCGACCCTCCAATTGTTTTCACCTAAACAGGTATCAGAGTTATTGCTCTTGCTTTGAAGTTCTCTTTGAGCACCTGACTTCCGCTCTGCTAAGATTTGCCGTTTTGATGGCGATTTCACGTTTCAAGCTTGGTGCATGTGGAACCCCTTTTACTAGTTGTGATCATTTGGTTTGTTGTACGCTTGAATGGTAAATGTTATCATGCTCTCGTGGCTTCCCTGTTTACGTGGTACCTTTATTTATTTGTTATGATCAAAAAAAAGACATACATGTATATATACAGTGGTAAGGTAGATAGAAATAATATGTACATTATAAACTGGAGAAACATGGTAATGTTATTTACAACCGGGTGGCACAGCTGATGCGACTAATTTAAATACATGTTCTAGGGAGGGTAGGTCTTTCCCAGGTAGTCACAGAATGCTCCCACTATCTTAGAATTGTGCTCCCTTGAGAGGACCTCACTGTGCCCAATTAGCACCTGTAGGTTCGTAGGTTGATCTCCCCCACAATAGATCCTTTCTCCCTGTTCATCAGAGAATCGCGTTCTCCCTCAAATCTCGAGCACTGGAAGACATAACGATGTACTGTCTCAGGCACATTGCAGACACTGCAGTCTGCTGACGTTAAGTTGGTGTCCAGCTTCACCTGATGATGTTTCAGTTTGGTATGACATTTCCTAATGTATCTACTGCATCGTCGTGATGGAATATTTTCCGTAACAGTGTGACTTTCCGTAACTTTTTTCCAGAAAGTGGCATCATTTGTGCATCTGGGTGGCGGGGGGGGGGGCTGGGCTTGTTGTTGTTGTTGTCACTCACCTCGAGTTTGGCATTTGACTGAAAAACTGTCTGTGACTTGTGACACAGCTGGGCAAACGCTGCACTAAGCGCTGTCATTTTCTGTCGGCCTTCGAACGTTAGCTCACATTGATCTGGGTCGATTTCTCCTAATAGCAAATCGAGATCAACAAAGGCCTTGTCGAATTCTTTTTCTAAAATTTCCAGCCATCGAAATGACAACGTTGCAGCCATTTTTCACGTTGATGTTTTTTCCGATTCAGAGCCAGCAAAATTATGCGAGCGTTTCGCATTCAAGGGAGACTACTCTAGTACTTGATTTCCATTATCCCCACTGTGGGGGTGATCATTTATATATAAATGACTACACTGAGGTTTAGTCTTGTGATCTTTGTGGAATGAATAACTTGCACAGGAAGGTATACTAACCGTAGGCCTAATTGCGTAATGGTGATTTTTCTGTCACACTAAAGGAGAAGTTTGAGTCCAGGAAAACCGTACACTTTTATCAGTTAAAATTGCAGCCCTACTAGGTCTACCTTTTCTTTATACCATATGAAATTAAATGGAGATACATCACCTTTATCATAGTATCCTACCAAGAAAAACAGCTAAGATTCGATGGTTTGTGCTCTGCTGATGGGAACTTTTCGAGCAGTTTACAGTCACACGAGTTGGTGTTTCACTGGTCCTTGATACTTTTGTTTATATTAAACATATAAATAAAATAAAAATCGGGTGTCAGCTTAACCCTATCTGGCCTGGGCTTTTTGGGACCTGTCCAGGCCTGGGGGGGGGGGCCGAAATGACCCCCCCTAATTATTTTTCTTACCCCTTGAGCTAGGGGGCTGAAACTTATTACACTATACCCCTGGGTCAAGCTCTACCAGAAAATGTGAAAAAATCCAAGATGGCCGCTTTGATGACGTCACAGTGACGTCATTTTCAAAAACGGCATTTTTTGGTCGATTTTTTGGTCAGATTTTTCGAATTTTTTATTTTTGCAATTTCTTCACAAAAACTGTGTGAAAAATTAGCAAATATTAATGTGATATGAAATAAAATAGTTTTTGCCCATTTTTCATTGCGGAAAAGCAGAAATTTTGAAGAAATTTGACAAAAACATCACTTTTCTGGTACCCCACGTGGCCGCCATTTTGAATTTACCCATGATCCTCTGCTCGGGGGGTTATGCAAATAGGCTCAAAATGACCCCAATAAGATAAACTATAAAGTCACGGAGTTTCAGCCCTTCATTTTTTGCCGTTCCGGAGGTAGTGCATAAAGTTTGGTAGCCCCCCCCCCCAGGCCAGGTAGGGTTAACACACGTCAACATGTCAACACGCCGTCTCAGTTAACACCGAAACTGGGGAATGGAGAGAAATAACAATATTTTATAAAACGCACATACGGAGTCCAATTTTATTAAAACAGATCCAGAAGCGGTTTCTGGGTCTGTTTTTAGTCAGATTTTAGTCAGATTGATATCATGGGTGTGGAGTCAATTTCCAGAAAGATCACGTAAATCACTGTTTCACCCAATCTAATTAAAATTATTTCCTATCGGCTCCCCTGTTTGGATTTGTCGCGGCATGTACGATTGAGGAGCATTGATAGGATATTAAATTGTTAAGATTGTGTTTCATCTATACACAAATTAAGAAATAGGGACCACCAGGTTCGATCTCTTTCTAATAAACGAACAATTACTGTGTTAACATATAACCATTTCTTGTCTAATTAGCCCATTGTTGTATAACAATGTCATTTCAGTACACCGAGGATTATATTAGATCTATTTAAGCAAAATATAGGTTTTCCATATTTGAAATGCATTAGGATATTTGATACAATAATTTGCTATATCTGTTTTCTGTTAGGCCTAATGCCTAGATACATTAGCCTTCAGCATTAACTTTCAATGAGTTTTAGTCGTACCCGGTAGCATTATGATATTTCCAAAAGTTCGCAAAATTTTAAAACTAGAAGTAAACTCCCCATAGTGATGATAGTCGCTGAGAAGTATTTTTTGCAGTTCACATAATTTATCAATGGCAGTAGTAGACAAAAGACCGATCGACGTAACTTTCACCCGGATGTAAAAATGACGTCACTTCCGGTTGGTGTGAATGGAGCGTGACCTTTGGACATGTCTAGACTTGTCTGTGTCTGTCATGTACTGGGGTTTTTCCCCACAATGGCGTACGTAGAGATGTAATGGTGGTGTGTGGGGAATACCGAAGAGGCTGTCCGTGAAGATGTAATACCGGAAAGACCCGAAGGTGACCGCCATTGGCCGCCATTGTGGGAAAATGGCGGATACGTTGACCGGAAAGACCCGAAAGTGACCGCCATTGGCCGCCATTGTGGGAAAATGGCGGATAATGGCGGATATTGACCGGAAAGACCCGAAGGTGACCGCCATTGGCCGCCATTGTGGGAAAATGGCGGATATGTTGACCGGAAAGACCCGAAAGTGACCGCCATTGGCCGCCATTGTGGGAAAATGGCGGATACGTTGACCGGAAAGACCCGAAGGTCACCGCCATTGGCCGCCATTGTGGGAAAATGGCGGATACGTTGACCGGAAAGACCCGAAGGTGACCGCCATTGGCCGCCATTGTGGGAAAATGGCGGATACGTTGACCGGAAAGACCCGAAGGTAACCGCCATTGTGGGAAAATGGCGGATACGTTGACCGGAAAGACCCGAAGGTGACCGCCATTGTGGGAAAATGGCGGATACGTTGACCGGAAAGACCCGAAGGTGACCGCCATTGTTGTGGGAAAATGGCGCATACGTTGACCGGAAAGACCCGAAGGTGACCGCCATTGTGGACAAATGGCGGATACGTTGAAGAAAAAACGTATAAAAGGGGGCGATTTTTAGTGGTTTGGTGTATTCATTGGACTGCCAAACGGAGCTATCTCACCTACCTGCCTGCCTGACCAGCCTGCCTGCCTGACCAGCCTACCAGCCTGTTCTGACGAGAGGAGGGCCTCACTGCAGCATGAGACGTGGAGAAGATTTTCCATGGGACCCAGCAGCACCTCCGGTTGAAGTCTTGCCTGAAGACGAGCGTGTGAGGGAGACCCGCACTCTTACACCGGACTGCACCCTATTGTTGTATCCCAAACGCGTGGAGCTCATCGATGACGACAGTAGGTGTTGGTGTACGTCTGAACCAGCGCGTGTCTCTTTATCCCCGGAAGGCTGGACTACCTTGAAACGGGTGTTATTGGGTGACCTCGACGGTGATAGCATTCACCTGTGTGACGACGTCTACATTTTCCGCGGTCCCTATTTTGCTCGACTCCTCTGTCTCAAGCAAGGTGGTTTTACTCTGCACCCTGATCTATGGACAGCCTTGGAAAAAGTAATCCCCATGGTCGATGAAGTACTATCTCTATAGGAGCCACATAACCCATCAGAATACTGCGTATCACGGACTACACCCGTAGAGCTACATCTGGTCTATAAAACACGTCCCTCTGGATCCTACACCTTCATTTCTACGGTTGCAGAGCCATGGCGGACATCCAGCCCCATGCGACTCGCATTTTACAGTATGCCACCGTGGTGAATTCATTCACGGGTTACCGAGCAGTGGTCCGGTCCATGTTTGCAGATGGCGACGACAACGAGGGACGACGCCAGATCCTGAACGAGTTCACAGAAGCGGTCCTCCACAGAGTGCACTCGATGGAGAGGCGTGCCATCACTCACCACTACTGGACTATGACAGCCATCCTTGATGCTCGGGCTATGGACCACGAGCGCTCACGCCGGAACCAGCACCGGCTGGTTGGCCTCATACTAGTCTGTGCCCTATTGACCCTGGCGCTGTGGTATTGACACTATAAATACCAGGGTTAGACAGAGTGTGTGTCATTCACCGTTCGACATTGGAGCAAGCATGTCATCCGTCCTACGAGCCATCCTGCCCCTTACACCCCAGGTGGGGTTACACGTCTATGAAGATAAAGTCACCCTGGTGGAAGACTGTGGAGCTATTTGCTGGTCGCCCGCTGAGACCGTATCGAATACGGTGACGCTACAGCGTGACGGCTGGACCAAATTTAAACGGGTGTTGAGCGACGAGCTCGACGGACACCTCATCCACATAGACAATGCCATCTACGTATACCGTGGGCCTTTCTTCGCACGTCTGGGCCGCTACCAAGATGCTACGCGAAGCTTCACCCTAGACCCCCATCTGTGGTCAGCCTTGGAGAAAGTAGTGCCTATTGTGGACCAGCTGTTTACACCGGACGAGCGATCATCAGACGAGTTGGCGTGGGCTCGTGCTATGGAGGACGCGCTGGCTGACCCCATGAACAACAACTACATGAACCCGACGACGACGAGGCCATTGATTACCCGGCTGAACTGAGTCAACCAACACAACGGTGGTAGAAACTTGTTATAAATAAACCATACTCTCCGGGTCCATCATCATTGTGTCACCATGAAGCGCTGGGAGAAGGTGTTGGATAACTTATACTACAGTCCCGACAGTCCGGCGGCCTATAGTGCATTGTCGGCTCTCTATCGAGCGGCCAAACCCCAGGGGATACAACGTGCTCAAGTCCGAGATTGGTTAAGAAAACAAGACACCTATACCTTACATCGAGCTGTCCGTCGCCATTTTCTACGGAACCGGGTCATCGTGGGAGGAATAGATGCCCAGTGGCAAGCGGATTTGGTCGATGTGAGCGCCTTTGCCAAACACAACGATGGGAATCGGTATATCTTGACGTGCATCGATATCCTATCGAAGTATGCGTGGGTGGTACCCATCCGGACGAAAACGGGGGCGAATCTCATAGCGGCGTTCAAAGACATCTTCAAGACCGGGCGCAAACCTTTGTATTTGCAAACCGACGAAGGCACGGAATTCCTCAACAGACCGTTCCAAGCCTTTCTGAAAGCCCAGAAGGTCTTCTTCTTCCATACGTACAACGAGACCAAGGCATCCGTGGTGGAAAGATTCAACAGGACATTTAAAGGTCGTATGTATAAATATTTCACCTATAAGAATACAAGGCGGTACATCGATGTTCTCCCGAAACTGGTGAGGGGTTACAATCGAGCCTATCATCGAAGTATACAGAGAGCCCCCATTACCGTGACCCAACGCAATGAAGCCCAAGTCCGGCGTGTCTTGTACCCCAGGCCATCGCAGCGAACGACGAAGGAGATGTTCAAGGTCGGGGACCCTGTACGGATCAGTAAAGTCAAGGGCAAGTTCGAGAAAAGTTACTTGCCCAACTGGAGCGATGAGCACTTCCTGATTAAACGGCGCCTACCCCGACAGCGGCGAGTCTACGAACTGGAAGATCTTCAAGGGGAACCGCTGCTAGGCACGTTTTACGAGCCGGAATTACAGCCTGTCGTAAAATCACAGCAAGACTACTACACGGTGGAACAGATTTTGAAAACGGAACGTCGACGTGGCAAACTGTTTCATTTCGTCAAATGGCAAGGCTGGCCCAGTTCCTTCAATTCCTGGGTCGCTGCCAACCAGGTGAAACGGCTATAAAACCAGACACCACTGCCGTCCTCCTTCATTCCACGTCCAACCATGAACACGGTGCAACCGTCTCTGAACACAGCGTCTTCCAAAACGCGCAAAGTGCAAGTAGGCTTTGGTGTACTAGTGCTAACCCTGCTGAGTGTGTTGTACGGAGGTGTGTTTTACGACGTAGCCTATGTCAGCACGTTACTTAACCAACTGAGAACACCAGCCATCAGTGAAACCGGTCTACAGAGAGCACCAGTCGTATCCAGCCCAGTCACCACCACCACCTCCACACCCCGTGTACAAGCCACAACGAGTGTAAGCTCCACACTTACACCAAGTACATCCACTACGTCTGAAGACCCACCGGATTTCATCCCTCACAGTGAACCGACAACGACGACGACCCACGTTGTACCCATCACCACCATCAGCATCCCTGAACGTGAACAGACAACGACAACCGACGTTGTACCCACCACCACCACTCCAGTTCACTCGTACCAAATTTACAAGAGCGGGTTACCACGACAACGGATACACCTCCAACCATGGACCCTCGGTGGCAGCATCCCTTCACCTGCGTCATCGCAGGACCGACGGGCTCCGGCAAAACGCACTTCGTCAGGAAGCTCCTTCAACACGCCGACAGCATGATCACTCCACCCATTGCCAGAGTCGTGTGGTGTTACGGAGAATGGCAGGAAGCGTATGCAGCAATGCCCCACATCACGTTCGTGGAAGGCCTACCTAACCTGGCCGATTTGGAACCCGACACCTTGGTGGTTCTGGATGATCTCATGGCGGAGACGGATGCGCGGGTCACCCAACTCTTTACCAAAGGCAGCCACCATCGACGGCTCAGCATCATCTACATTGTGCAGAATCTGTTCAGTAAAAACAAAGAACATCGGAACATCAGCTTAAATGCCCACTACATGGTGGTCTTCAAAAACCCGAGAGATACCACTCAACTGCTGCACCTGGCGAGACAGATGTATCCCGGCCGCACACCGTTTGCATTGGAAGCCTTTAAAGATGCCACAACCCCTCAGCACGGGTATATGCTCTTCGACCTGAAGCAAACCACCCCCGACCACCTTCGACTACGGACCGGCATCTTTCCCGGAGAGACTCACCACGTGTACATGCAAAAATAATGTAAACACACCTACAGTGGCTCCCCCAGCTGGGGTGTGTGTGTGTTTTGATGATGGGGATAATAAAAAAGAATGAATACCACAGCAGGATTGATTTTTTGTCTCTGAAGTAGATAAAAAGAGCAGAGTTGTGGGTTCTAGCATTAGTTGTACAGGATGTCTGCGCGAGGACGGAAGCACGCTCCTACGCTCCGTGTATTGAAGACGGCCCCACCCGAGTTGGTGCGAACCATTGTACGCGGTGCGGACCCTGCTCTCGTGTGCTGTCTGTGCGAGATTGGACTCAATATCTTAAAAGGCAACGTACCACTGACTCCGGCTCAGAAGACCAAGTTGACCAAGCATAAGACAGGTCTAAGAACCTTAGTCCAGAAGCGAGTGTCTCAAACACAAAAGAAAAAGGTGTTACAGAAAGGTGGATTTCTCGGGGCCATCTTAGCACCGTTGGCCGCTTCCGTGTTGGGTCCAGTATTGGGTGGACTCTTCGGCCGACAATGAACCACACGAAAAAAATGGTCCTCGTCGAACCTCGGCTCCTTCAAAACCTCCAATCGCCCTACCCTGTCCCACCTACGGTGAAGACGATAAACACCCTCGATGGAGAGATGCAACAGATCTTACAGAGACCAGGGTTAAGCGATAGTGAGAAAGTACAACGGTACAATGAGACGCTTCAGCGGTACATGACGTTCATGGACCAATACAAAACCCTCTCTGCTCCAGCACCACCACCATCACCACGTGATACACCGCCGACCTCAGCACCGCTCCAACAGCCGGGTGGAGTACCTTCCACAGCCCCACAGTGGGTCGAAGACGAAGTCCTGAAGAGTGTACCTGCCTCGTTCAAGAAACAAGCTGGCCTGGTATTACAACGGATGAAACAGAATCCTAACATGACTTGGAATGATAAAGGCGAACTCCTGGTACAGAATCAGGTGGTCCCCGGGACCCACATGACGGATTTAGTGAATGACCTGATGCGTCAACGCAGGACGCACACGAATCCTCGAGGATGGGAGGTCTTCGCTCAAGGCTTGAAAGACATGCATGTACCACAGGAATTGGTGGGCAACCCTCAGCGCTGGGCCTTTATGCAGAATGTGAGTACACCACCAGAACCTTGGGAACCGGAGTCACCTCCCACATCACCACCACGGCGGGCACCTACGTTTTCACCCCTTTTACCACGCCACCCCCTGCAACCACCAAGAGCTAAATCACCGCGACCATCACGACGATTAGCGCCCAAGGGCTGGGAGAAGTATTAAAACCAACAGCAGCAGCAGGACAGCTCAGTCATCATGTTTTACCTCACCCTACCCAGTAACAGCTCGGCTGATGTGTTTCCTGACAACACCTTGACCAAGTACGTGACCCAGTTACCACAACCGTTGCATTTACCTGGACGCTGGGAATGTGGACTCGTGGATATCCAATACCCTTACTCGTGGTACAACGTGCGAGCCAATGAAGTATGGTACGAGGTGACCTACGAAGGACAAGAAACTCGACTCAAACTACCCGAAGGTCAATACGATACCCCCAAGGAGTTCATGGGTGGACTGAGAAGTCTGATGCATTATAAGTCTCTACGAGACGTCACGAATACTTCAAAACCCATCAAATCTTTCCCCTTCAAAAATCATGTGGACTTCGATTACAACGCACACAACGACAAGGCCAATCTCACGCTCAGCTCCAACGTGAGTGTCGAACTCAGTGCTACCCTACAGCAAATGCTGGGTTTCAATTACCAGGGGTACGCTGGCCCCACCGGCGAGATAGGCCACATCCCGATGGACATGCGTGGTGGTATGTATGGCCTGTACGTCTACTCGGACGTGGTCGATGCACACATTGTCGGCGACAGCAACGTACCTCTACTGCGCGTCTGCCCGGTGAAAGCCACGTATGGAGCTCAAGTCACCCACAGTTTCAGGCATATCGTGTATCTACCGGTCAGTCAGACCGATATTAGCTCCATCGTCATCGATATAAGAGACGACACGGGACGACCGGTGGCATTCGAACGAGGAAAAGTGGTGCTGACACTTCATTTCCGTCAAGTCCGAGCGGTTCACTTTGCATAATGAAGGTGCCTTATCAATGCCATACAGCCAGTTACGTCGATCATTACACCAAACAGGCCGGGGGTAACTTTCCTGTCTTTGCGGGTACACGCATGCAACGAGGCCATGGACTGGGGAACATACTCGGGAGCATCGTCAAAACGTTCCTGCCCTTGGTGACGCGTGGGGTCAAAGCGATCGGCAAAGAAGCGGTGCGCAGTGGACTGCAAGTGGCTGGTGATGTCTTGGGGGTACGGCACCCAAAGAATCCTTGAAACGGCGGGCCAAAGAAGCGGGAGGCGTCTTGGTGGCCAAAGCACAACGCACCGTAGGGAATAAAAGAGCTGCCCCACCGAGACCACGCACCAGTCGACGACCGACCCAGCGACGACGCACATCGAAGAAGACCAAGGATATCTTTTCTTAAAGATGGCTTTCATCCATGCCGAGTCGTGTCCTTCTACCAACAGTGAATTTGATTTATGGACCGTCCCACCTACTCAGACCAGTGCCGAAGAGGGTCAATGGGTAGAACATCTGCCCCTTTCCAGCATTACAGCCACAGGCCCCATTGAATTCACCATCACCAACGCAGATACGACCTACCTGGATTTAGCCCATACGTACCTATATGTGAAAGCTAAAATCACCAATAAAGATGGGACAGCCCTGAAAGCAGATGCACCCGTGGGTCCAGTGAATCTCTGGCTTAATTCGCTATTCCAGCAAGTGGATATAGCCCTGAGTGATAAACTGGTGAGCGCCTCGACGAACACGTACCCGTACCGAGCCTACATGGAAACACTGTTATCCTACGGGCGTGACGCTAAAAAGTCGTATTTGACAGCCCCGTTGTTCTACCGAGATACCCCAGGCAACATGGAAGCGAGTCCTGATAATGCCGGCTACACGGAGAGAGTGGATGCCACAGCAGAGAGTCACTCGGTCGATATGATGGGACGTCTGCATGCGGACTTATTCATGCAGGACCGATACCTCTTGAATGGAGTACCTGTCAAAATACGACTAGTGCGCGCAACGCCTGCGTTTGCCTTGATGGCCGCGAATGAGGACCTCGAGTATAACATTGTCATCCAAGAAGCAAGTCTGTTTGTACGCAAAGTGAAACCCAGCCCAGGTGTACAGTTGGGGCACATCAGAGCCTTGGAGAAAAAACCAGCCCAGTACCCGATTCGACGAGTACAGACCAAGGTCTTTTCCGTTCCTAAAGGCAATATGATTGTCAATCAAGAAAACCTGTTCCTGGGGGATTTGCCCAAGCGTTTAACCCTAGCCTGTGTGGAGAACGTGAGTTATAATGGGACTCTCTCGAGGAATCCGTTCAACCTAAAAGCGTTCAACATCAATTTCGTGGCCCTGCATGTGGATGGCCAACAGGTACCGGCACGCCCCTTACAACCTAACTTTGGAACGGACAATTACATCCGGAGCTATCTGAACCTCTTCACAGCAACTGGCCAAATCAACCAAGACGAGGGAAATATGATCAGTCGAGACGATTTCGGCAGAGGGTACACATTGTTCTGTTTCGATCTGACTCCCACCTTAGACAACGATCATCAACTGAGTCTCATCAAGAAAGGCAACTTACGCTTGGAACTGCACTTCGGGACACCTTTACCGAAAACCATCAATGTGATCTGCTACGCTGAGTTTGACAACATCATTCAAATCGATAAAAGCCGTAACGTGCTGTGTGACTTCGCCACCTAACATGGATACAGACCAGATAACCACGGTGCTGGAGACTGACCCAGGAACACGTAGGGTGTTTCAAGGAGTGTTCGCCCGAGACGTGTTCCCATTAGACCGTGTGTATCCGGCTGCTTACGTCCTGAATACAGACCCGATGGATCGGCCCGGTCAACACTGGGTGGCCGTGTACTTGACAGAAGAGCAGGGTGAATACTTTGACCCATACGGCCTACCACCCCTCCATCCCGATTTAACAGACTTCATGGATCAAGGCACAGAGACGTGGTGTTGGAATACTAAAACGTTGCAAAGCCTGGACAATATTGCTTGTTTTACCTGTACCATCGATGCCGGGGAAGACCCTTATCTACCATCGTCCACATGTTTGACGAGTACCCCAAGGCCGAGGACCGAGATGTACTCGTCTATGACTGGGCCGCCCATCATTTCAATATACAAGTCCCGTTCTGGGCTTGAATTCTTTCAATGTACATACGCCCGCTGTTCTGGGCTTGAATTAATTACAAGCCCCTTGTTCTGGGCTTCAGTTTTCACGTGGTTGTTCTCACGTTGTTGTTGTTCACTGAATAAAAAATGAGATCTCACCAAAAAAAAACCCTGTCTTGTGTGTTTTATTCATAATGCATCTGGAGATTCAGTCAAACTGAAATCAGTGGTGTAGGCTGGGGCCAAAATATCACCCATCAAGGTTAGAATGCAAGCGCACTATAGTAAAAAATAGAGAGCCAATGAAATCAGCCCACAGACCAAGTACGTGTATTTGGTCTAGGTTTGGAGCGGGCATTTCATTGAGGTGCGTGTATACGGTGAGTGAAGAGACTCGTCCAACACGTATAGATTATGACTATAAGTTCTTTGTATTCTTCGAACCTTGCCGAAAGGGAGACCGTTTGACAGGTGACCTTTTGATCCGCGCGTGCGCACTGCCGGGGATGACGCACGCACTGCCGGAGAACCCCCGCGCGCGCGCGCGCTGCGGCCAGGGCGGGCCAGGCCGGTGAAAAAGTTTCGGAGGTTGAACATCCGGACGTCTAAGGAAACATTTGGAACTCTTTCAGTGCTCGGGATGTGACCCATCAATACCCAGAAACCCAACATAGGTGTTAACACCATGATATAACCTGCTCGGAGCATGGTTAGTACGAATGTTTCGGTGGTGGTGGTGTTCAATAAAAAACTTCATGAAAACCCAAGTGAAGTTCAAATATTTATTAAGGTGAACATTTTAAGAATGTATGTACAAGTATATAAGAACGTTGCAAACAAGAATTGAGGTGAACGTATGTATAGAGAGAGAAATCACAGTGGAGTATATAACAGTTAAACCGAGTCATCGAACTGACGTATATCGAGTACTTATTCAAAAGAATGACAAACAAGTTCATGGTGTAATGTATATAGAGAGTAATTTAGAGTCCAAATATGTATGTCCATTAGAATTCACAAGTCCGGGTATTAGATAATATATGTTCACAAGTCCAGGTAAATGGTACTCACACCATCGGCAAGGACTTTCCGTTTCGGATAAAAGAAAGTAAAGGCGTCTCGTTGCTGGATGTACGTCCGCATCTGGTGGTCCACCACGCGAAATCCTCGGTTAGTGCCACTCGCACTGGCCTGGCTTTGCAGCACGTTCAAGTACAAGGCTTTGTCGATGTTGGGATCGCGCCGGTTCACCCCTTTGCAGCTAAACTTATTTTCGTCTCCCCCGTAACAGTAATACGTCTTGGAGGAGAGAGCAATCATAGCATCCCCACTCCACTCCAGCTTGAAGAGCCCGGGCGTACGCTTATCATACTGGTAATGGTCACGTCGAGGTAACCACTGGTCGCGTTCCACCTCATACTGTGCCCGTAACTCCGGTTTCACCAGGGACTCCCAATCCGCATTAGAGACGGCCATGTAGGCCGAGTTCGTATCCATCTCCATGAGTTGCCAGTCTGATGGATTAAAATACACACCCATGAAATCATAGAGAAACTGCAGCATCCTCAGCTTGGCCACCTGGTATACCATACATCCAATCTGCAGGGGTAGGTTGTAACGGATAGTCTTTTTAGCTAAAGTGATTTCATACGTGTCGTCATCGATGACCTCCACGGACCGAAACAGAGGAGAATTCACTTTTTTGCGGGCTTGGGCAGTAGTACAAATGTTCACGTTCACGTGCTTATCCTGGTTGGTGACCGTTTTCCCATAATAGCCATTGCCCGTCAATTTCCACGATTCACCGATGATGGCCTTACTCGGGTCTTGATCACCTTGACGACGGGCAGACGTCACAATGTCGGCATTCTCCGCAAAACAGGCGTGGGGTACGTACTGTATCACTTGGTATATTTTCGTAATTTCCAGACCGTGGCTCATGTACCACTGCAGCAGCGGAGTGCCCAGCAAGATTTTCTCTGCCCACATACTACCAATCAACATGCGTCGAGGTCGAGGCAAACACTCGTGTTGCTCCGCATAGGCCCCCATGGTGTCTCCAATATCATCTCGACCCACCAGCGTGTTCTTAAAGATGGGCGGGCACTGGGCGAAGAGAGGCTTGAGAGTGTCGGGAACATGCAAATCACATTCGACAAAGCCGTAGAGGTCCCCCGAACGAATGGCGTCGAACATCTGTGGTAGACTCAGGAGTCGCCGACGACTCAACGGGTACTCGCGCTCTTTTAGGAAACGCCGTAAATGAGGCAGGGCCTGGCACATGGTGTGAAATTCACACTCCCACATTTCGATCAGATGGTAGCCTCTCTCTTTCACATAATCACCGTTCTCCACCACTTCTTCCCGTAATTCTTCCGGTGTTTTTCCACGTCGTTCGTTGAAGCGTCCAGCGCTGAAATGGCATCCGTGGCCGTGCCAATAGCAACCGTAAAATTGGAATACGGTCGGTGTTCCTTGTACAAGGGCAAACCCATCGACGGGGAGTCGACGATCTCCTATGCGCTTCTCTGTGGCGTTGGTCTGATGGCGTATAGTAACTCCCCGTCGATAGGCTTCCCAATCCAACCACTGGTCAGCCAGATGCTTGTACGGCGTACGTTGCGGTGTAAAATGCTGGCCTTCCGCCAACCAGCGTGTATAATGCCCGCTGGGCATGGGTTGGGCGAGAGACCACAGGTACAGGGCATTGGCGTCGAATCCAATGATTTTGGCACAGGGTTTCCCACCGGGAAGAGTAGTGACATCCTTCTCATGGTAGCGGTGAAAAATAAGGCTAGGTCCGCCGACGATGTTCTGTTTTAAACAATCATGCATGTCCTCATCTTTTTGTTGTATCAGCGAGAAGTAGGTAGGACACGCTTGAAAAAGATGGCGAAGCGCGAGACCCGGTAAACTCAAACACTCCTTGAAGATGTCGACGTGCATTTGATGCCAGAACAGTTGAACCATTTTCTCGGCCGCTTCGAGGAAAGGAACCACATCTAGGTTATTATACCATATCAGGAAATCTCGCAAGGTCTGCATGTGTTGGTCGTTCCATACCTGCTCTAGTTCCCGGTACGTGTCTTCCGGACATTCCACTTGCTTCAAATCGTCAAAGAAGGCGTCCCGGGGAGGCAACTGTGTTTCCTGCAAACGGTCGAGCGTCGATATATACGTGTAAGGGAACCTCCCTTTCGTTTGTGCACAGTCATTCGCCTTCACCCACTGATCATAGCTATAATTGAGAGCTAAGTAGTTCCGTACATCCAGGAAATGGAGTGATGTGGTAGTGAGGGCCATGTGGTTGTTGATCTTCTTGATGACGGACTTGATGGTATTCGCCTGGGCCAAGTAAGGGTAGAGAAATTCCTTCACCATGTTCAAGTCATAGCGCCCCGAATTGAAACCCAGCACCGGTAACTGGCCTAGGTATTGTAGGAAGCGCGCTTTCAATTTCTCCGCATACGGTTTGGGTAAAGGCACGTCCTGCGACTGCATGGGCTCCGACTGCGACTCCGACTCCGACTCGGACTCTTCATCATCACTAAACGATACACCCGGTATAGGAATCCGATCGTCCAGTTGGTCCAGTACGTCCTGGAACTTGGACACCAACAATTCCGTACTGGCCGCACTGACTTCCTCTAAATACTCCATCATGCGGGTGATCAACTCATGGGAATCGCCGGTAGACACGAAACAGATCGATGCAGCGTCATAGCCAGGTACGTTGCTGGAAATACTCACACTGAGGGGAATATGGCGCTGCGTCCACTGCGTTTTCGCTGAAAACAGGTCCATGGGCTCCAACAAGGCCTCAAAATCATAACACGCCCGGTAGGGAAAATAACGGTCCGCCTCCGGTATGATGAGACCCTCATCGGCCAGTTCCTCGAAAATAGTAGGCGTATTATGATACACACCACCAGGAAA
Organism: Hanleya hanleyi; assembly: GCA_036873755.1. Taxonomy (NCBI): domain Eukaryota; kingdom Metazoa; phylum Mollusca; class Polyplacophora; order Lepidopleurida; family Hanleyidae; genus Hanleya; species Hanleya hanleyi. The sequence continues at coordinate 18,416 of JAVTVY010006813.1, forward strand.
TGTTCGCTTCACACTGTTGTCACAAATCTTCTCGTGCTGATGTAGGTGCCCAGAGTGGTGAAACACCCGATGGCATTGGGCACAACTGTAGGACTGGGCGTACAGGCTCATATTGTGGACCAGCGAAAAATGACTCACCCCATAGTCGTCGAAGACATTGACTTTCATCGTAGAAGCATACCGTTCTGTTGAACGACGAACCAATTCAGCCACAAATATGTCCTCCTCGCATCGTAATCGGTATACAAAGATATTGATGTTGAACAGTGTTTCCACGTCATCCAAATTCTTGAACGGGACTCCACGGAAGTGCCGCTCATCCAAGTCTTGCTCCTCTAAATACTGTTCCCAATATTCATTGGCCACTCTATCACAAGCCCGGGGATCACACTCGTCCAGATGCACGGCCAAACACCGAAACAGACATTTCCGGTCTTTGTAGGGTCCTTTTACCCCTCGCGTTAATGCATACAGTCCGGGTCGATGAAGCAGCCAAGGTGGTAGTAGTACAGGAGCACCGATAGGATGATCTCTCATTTTCGTGACGAAAAATGTGACGTTGGTCACCATTTCCACAATCCATTTGGTATTGGGGCGTTGCAACCGGGCCCATTCCAATGGGTCTCTCATTTTCGTGACGAAAAATGTGACGTTGGTCACCATTTCCACAATCCATTTGGTATTGGGGCGTTGCAACCGGGCCCATTCCAATGGGTCCAGTAGTCAGCGATGAGTGGCTCCAGAGAAATCGCATCCGTCACCGTGAACGGCTGGTCAAACACATAGGTATTATTGCTGGGGTAATAATACCGCACCTGGTCCGTCTCCTTGTGCCGTAAGATGTAACCGAATGTCATATTCAACTTGAACGCTGTGACCTGGTCTGTGAAAATGTTCTCAGCGTAGGTAGACAGATAGGTGAGGTCCTGCAGTCGAAAGTTATACAAGTCCAATAGACGACGGTCAAGGTGAAAACAATGGCGTATGGTAGCCCAGTGTCGTTGATAAATGTCACTCACACGCTCGTCTTCAGGCAAGACTTCAACCGGAGGTGCTGCTGGGTCCCATGGAAAATCTTCTCCACGTCTCATGCTTTCTGTCCTCCTTTCGTCCAAACAGGCTGGTCAGGCAGGCAGGCTGGTCAGGCAGGCAGGCAGGCTGGTCAGGCAGGCAGGCAGGCAGGCTGGTCAGGCAGGCTGGTCAGGCAGGCAGGCAGGTCAGGTAAGTCAGAGAGCTCCGCAAGGTAGTGCAATGAATACACCCAATCCACTAAAAATCGCCCCTTTTATACGTTTTTCCCCACAATGGCGGCCAATGGCGGTCACCTTCGGGTCTTTCCGGTCAATATCCGCCATTATCCGCCATTTTCCCACAATGGCGGCCAATGGCGGTCACCTTCGGGTCTTTCCGGTCAACGTATCCGCCATTTTCCCACAATGGCGGCCAATGGCGGTCACCTTCGGGTCTTTCCGGTCAACGTATCCGCCATTTTCCCACAATGGCGGCCAATGGCGGTCACCTTCGGGTCTTTCCGGTCAACGTATCCGCCATTTTCCCACAATGGCGGCCAATGGCGGTCACTTTCGGGTCTTTCCGGTCAATATATCCGCCATTTTCCCACAATGGCGGCCAATGGCGGTCACCTTCGGGTCTTTCCGGTCAATATCCGCCATTATCCGCCATTTTCCCACAATGGCGGCCAATGGCGGTCACTTTCGGGTCTTTCCGGTCAACGTATCCGCCATTTTCCCACAATGGCGGCCAATGGCGGTCACCTTCGGGTCTTTCCGGTATTACATCTTCACGGACAGCCTCTTCGGTATTCCCCACACACCACCATTACATCTCTACGTACGCCATTGTGGGGAAAAACCCCAGTACATGACAGACACAGACAAGTCTAGACATGTCCAAAGGTCACGCTCCATTCACACCAACCGGAAGTGACGTCATTTTTACATCCGGGTGAAAGTTACGTCGATCGGTCTTTTGTCTACTACTAATGGCATCGGATGCGATAAACAAACGGTAAAAGAAAACTAACAAGAGACACAATCCACGAATTATAATTTAGCCCCCAATGTTAATCAAATTAACTGGATCCGACGCTCTCATGACCCGCCCAAAAAATCATCATAGCATTTAAAACTTATTGATATCGTTTGGCACAGTCACCTGCATGAGAATAATTTGTAGCACGTATATGGTAGGCCGTAGGAGACAAAATCGGCATTTGGTGTAGACACATATTATTAGCCAATCACAGAGCTGTTTTACGTGTAGACATTAATTATTATCTGTCCACATACAATTTAATTCGATATCATATCGAATTATTTTATATCCGTTTACATATTATTCAGATACTACATCAAATATTTGGATGCTGCAAATATGAAATCGAATTAAATTGTATGTAGACAGATAATAATTAATGTCAACACGTAAACCAGCTTTCTGATTGGCTAATAATATGTGTCTACACCAAATGCCGATTTTTGTCCTCTACTGCCAGCCACACTTTAAATATTGGGATGCCATATCTAAAAAATATGTATACGGATGCAAATTGATTCAATGCATTATCTAAATTATTTGAATGGGGATGCAAATTAATTTGATGTAGCATCGAAATATTTGATGCAGTATCTAAATAATATGAATACGGATATAAAATAATTCGATATGATATCGAATTAAATTGTATGTGGATGCAAAATAATGAATGTCAGCACGTAAAAATTCTATGTGATTGGCTAATAATATGTGTCTACACCAAATGTCGATTTTTGTCCCGTACGGTCAACCATACACGTATGCCAGCTTAGGTACATAGCTATACCCGGGGCTGAGCTCCCAATTGCGGCTATGTACATAAGCTACCTGTGGATCCAGGCCTATGTATATGAAGATCGATGACATTCAAGATCATGTTGAGCAAGCATTGCTTAAAACAACTTATACATACGCGTTATCGACCCGAAGGGACTTGGAGCACCTAAGTCAACTGCATATACGAAAACTGAAATTGGATAGTTGTATTTACGTTGGCATGTGTGCGACAATATAAGAGGAAGTGCTTTTGTAGATGGCGCTGCGACTTGAGAAACAGTGCCATCCGGGCCACTCAGACGGCTGCGGCTTGAAAGACAGTGCCATACGGGTAACTGGCTGGAGACTGGAGACAGGCCGCCCCTTATACGTGTTGTGTATACTATAGTTTCTCGGTTAGATGTAATGTAAATGTAACTGTAAATAATAACTTTCTATTCTTTAATGTTAAACTATAAATATTCCTAGATCTGCATCCTGCCTGAGATAGGCGGTTCACATAATCTTGTGTAATCGCGTATTTGCATAATACACCATCGTATACCTTGCCCCTGCCAGAGTAGAGACAGCGGGGCCCAGAGAAGACGGACTAATAAATGTAGAGTTCATTTTTACAGAGCAGACCGACCTATTCCTAGCAAGGACACTATTCCAGGTTACACCAGAATGTGGCGTGTCAATTCGTATGCTCTACTCATGGAACGAATCTACCATGGTCCGAGCTGGTACTCCCTGAGGCGGACTGTCGGCTCTCGGTCACCACGCTGAAGATGCCAATAAGCTGAAGTCGATGTCGGCGACCTGCCCACAGCATCTGAGATCGCGGCTAGAGAATTACAAGCGTCTAATCCGTCATCCATAATTCAGCCGTCGTCCATTAGAGAATATCCGCGTCCATAATCCAAAGACCTATTCCATATTCCATATAACAGTATTAGCACCAAATTCAAAAAGACAATCATAGTATACATAAACATAGGCTTAGAGAAGTCTAAGCAGAGTCTCAAACCACCGCAGACGAGAGAAAGTGATCAGTTGCTCAAGTGAGTAGGGCTGCTCGAGTTCCGTGTTGTTCCCTTTGGGCTCTTAATGCGCCGTGTACATTCGAGCGGCTAATGGATCGGCAGTGCTGGCTAGCCTACACTCTTAGACGTACCTGATATAATGTGGCGATATAATCGTATTTGGACGGACGTTTCCGAAGATGGTTGGAAAGCTGGAGACGGTGCTCCAGCGAGTGCAGCTGCATGCACTGGCGTTAATGCCCCCTAAAAGCGTCATCGTGTATAGGAGGAGTTTGGTTTAATGCCACACTCAGAAATATTTCGCTCATATGATGACAGCCATGTTGAATGGTGGAGGAGCTGGAGTATCCGGAGAGAACCACCACCTGTCAGGGCGCAGTCCACACCTAAATGCGGCTAAAATCATATATGGGTTCGGGGGTTTGACCATAAATAGATGTAAAATCTCCAACAAAAACCCTGTAAAAGTATATATTTTCTTATTTGGCATACTCGTGCCATTATTTCAGGAGACAAGTGAGCTATTGAACAGAAGTGACGTGCAATCCTCTTTCAACCGCCTGCAACTTTTCTGAGTAGTAAATTCCTACTCAGAACGATGCTGGGTCGACATCGGGCCTTACAGACTAGTCTTTTGTGTTAAATGCCGTCATTTCCATCTGACGACGATACAGCTCACCAATTTCCAGTGTACGAGTTGTCACAGCGAAACAACTCACCAATTACCAATATACGAGTTGTCAGAGCATTTCCATCATAGCTCTCTAGATTTGTATCTAATACCGCTTATGCCGGTGCTAGGGGCCGTGTGGTCATATCAGCCAAGTTGCCACATGAACAGGTACAGTAAAAGCGTACCTGAGATACAACACATATTACGAATCGTTAGATTCTTTGTGTGTGCTTTAGAGTTGGGTAACCGGAAGACTATACTGTGAAGTGATATGACTCTGTCAGTATGTCGGCACCTCTTCCCACTTCCCTTATGTGTTGTAATACTATGGGTTACTGTGGTGGCTTATGAGTTTCAAGGAACCTGGAAAGGAGCTTGCCCTGTGGATCCAGGCCTAATCATCCTAACAGTTTAATACCGAATACCGACCTGGCCGAAAGCATCTTAATGCGAACGCCCTGAGTAAACGCCCCTGTCAGCAGTGTGGGCAATCTCTAGGGTACAATCTAGACTTGATAAGTTCAGCCAGAAATGGGGTCCCTTCTTCGACCACCAATAGTCGAATAATCTTAACGCAAAACTGTTATATCCTTATATCATTTCAAATAGAATGCGTGTATCGTTACTCCAAGGAAAAGGCCATTATGCAGTACAAAATTGAAACCTTCAATTTTCCTGGAAAACCTTTAAAAAATAGAAATATTGGTCATATTTGGCGCATTTTCCAGAGTAATCTGTAAGAGTGATTTCAATAAACTACACAAAACAAAAACAAGGATCTTGCCGTAAATGAGCCATGGTTTTCACGCTTACCTCTTGTAGAACTGAATTTTTAAAACGAGCTTTCAAATTTCAAGCAATTAAATGGAGAAATTTACCTTCAACAGTGCAGGCAGACCTCATCCGAGAATTGCCCTCGGTAAAACTCATGGTGATTGTAATTTTGTGACGACTCGGTCGGCGTCGGGCTTCACAGATATTTCTTCTGAATAAAAACTTGCATTCAATAAATACGCCCTCGTTTGGGCCGTTTTTACTATCTGGCGGTCGCATAGTTCATTATTTTCCAACAGATGACTTGATAGGGCTATTACATCATCGCTCACAGCCAGAAAAATGGTGATACTTATCACCCTAAAATGGTGATGACAGCATCACTCAATAAAGGTGATGAGTTAGAGCCATCGCCCTTTTCCACCATCACCTTAAAAGGGTCATGGCTATCACCCTAAAAGGGTGTTCAGCAATGAGTGCAAATGTTTAGGTCATCGCCCTAAAAGGGTGACGACCTGGGCCATCACCCTAACAGGGTGACGACATTGGCCATCAACTTTTTTATCACCTTTAAAGGGTGATGAACAGGCATCATCACCATAAAAAGGTGATGGGCCATCACCCTTTTTCTGGCTGTGCTCTGAAAGATTTGTATCTAATACGCTCAAGCCGGTACTAGGGGCCGTGTGGTCATCTCATTCAATCTGTCCACATGAACAGCTACAATAAAATCGGGGCTGGGATTCAAATCATCCCAGGGATCACATTTTGGTTCTTATTTTTAGAAATATGCAATAAGTATATTTGACTGTGGGGTCATATGACCTCTTGCCAGTACGCTGGCATCGTTCCCACCACTCTTCCAATGGCAATTTGGTATGCCGTATAGCCCGCCACTGAGCATATATACATATGAAATGATTTTTGAGAGAGAAAGAATAAATTGGTCGTCAGCTGGATTCGAACCCACGATCCCGGCTTATCGCGCCGATGCTCTACCGACTGAGCTATGACAGCCCATAGGCATTTCTATCATAGCGCTCTAGATTTGTATCTAATACCGCTTATGCCGGTGCTAGGGGCCGTGTGGTCATATCATCCAAGTTGCCACATGAACAGGTACAATAAAAGCGTACCTGAGATACAACACATATCACTAATCGTTAGATTCTTGGCATGTGCTTTAGAATAGGTTAACCAGAAGACTATTCTGTGAAGTCATGTGACGCAGTCAGTATGTCGGCACCTCTTCCCACTTCCCTTATATGTGTTGTAATTGCACCCGTGGATTGTCCCTGTGATGACCAACCTTCTCTCTCGGTGTAGCAACGTGCGCAATTGGCTTTATAATGAAGAAATGATATTTGGTGTATAGCCCTCCACTGAGCATATTTACATATGAAATGATTTTTGAGAGAGGAAGAATAAATTGGTCGTCAGCGGGATTGGATCCTTCGACCCCGGCTCAACGCGCCGATGCTCTACCGACTGAGCTATCACGGCCCATAGGTATTACACCCGTGGATTGTCCCTGTGATGACCAACCTTCTCTCTCGGTGTTTCAATGTGCACAACTGGCTTTATAATGAAGAAATGACACTTGGTATGGCGTATAGCCACACCGAGAGAGAAGGTTGGTCATCACAGGGACAATCCACGGGTGTAATTACAAGCGTCTAGTCCGTCATCCATAATTCAGCCGTCGTCCATTAGAGAATATCCGCGTCCATAATCCAAAGACCTATTCCATATTCCATATAACAGTATTGGCACCAAATTCAAAAAGACAATCATAGTATACATAAACAAAGGCTTGTTTCCTGCAAGAGAGAAGCGGTCAACAGTTTTCAATGATGCCGGCAAGACATCATGATGTTCCAAAAATATCAAATCCGTATCACTGATCAGTATTCTTAATCCATAATATTCGTTGTAAAGTCGTCATCTAAAGAATAATGTATCTCAGTCACGCTTTGATTGTGACTGTTCATATGAGTACCATCAGGATCTTGAAGTACATGGGTTCATACGGCCCCTAGCCCCGGGTTAAGCGGAATTAGATACAAGTTACGAAATGTAACCCCATAGATCTTGCACGCTACGCTCGTATTTTGCTATCAGCATGCGATATGTATCGCCAAATTTGAGAAACTTTGAGTGAAGGCGCATGGTGGTGTAGCCCTGTTTTATAAGTTTCTGCAACAATGTTTTGTGACGTTGATTAAAATCGTCACATTTAACACAGGGTCTAGCAAATGCTACTAGGCGTGATATGTATACGCCATATGCAGGTCCCACTGGAATATTACTGTCCAGAAAGGGATAGTTTACGATGTCGAAATTGTAATCATCTCTTTTGTCATACAGTCGACGAGAGAGAAGGCCCGCTTCATTTTTGTAGAGATATAGGTCTAAATATGATGCGCCTGTAGGGTTGTCTGTAGTTTCCTTCAAATCCAGTGAAGGTGGATATATATCCTTCACTGCGTCATTTATGTAGCGATTATCCACAGCGAGAAGATCGTCTATATAGCGTTTGGTGAATGAGAAGGAACGGGCTTTCAATGGATCGGTTTTTGAAAGCGCCTGCATATAGTCATATTCATAAGAGAACAGATATAGGTCAGCCAACAGGGGTGCACAATTAGTACCCATTGGAATACCTATATGCTGCTGATATATTGTGTTGCCAAATTTCACATAGATATTATTAATGAGAAATTCAAGTAACTCTATAAACAAAGAAACATCCCATGAATGATATATCCTGTATGTAGTAGAGCTGAAGAATGCTTCATGGCAGCCGACATTAATATATCTACGATCAGTTTTCTTGAACACAGATACTATTAATGAACTTAGACGGTCAATAAGGTCCTGATGAGGGATTGTAGTAGAGAGCCGAGAAATCCCATGTGGATACATGTCTATACGGTATGTGACCTTTAGCATCAAGTTCTTCCGTAAGACATTTTGAGTTTTTCAATATCCACATACATTCAACGCCAGAGTTTTTAGAAATAGTGGCGCAATACCTTTCCCAAAATGTGTTTACCTCCTGAAGGGCCCTCGTCAACAGTGTTGAAAGAAGCTTGGTGGTGCAGCTTCTAGAACCAGCTATGAATCTAGCTTTGTATGGTGATTTATGCATTTTGGGGGTCTAGTATACTTTTGGTATATCATTATGTTTGGTTGGAATACAAATACTTCTTTCCTTGAGAAACGTTTTGTGATTGTTAAATAAATCTTCCAGAGTAAATGCAGTTTGAGAGTAAGTAGCCGTATTTGATGACGATATGTTTACACTCAATTCTTGAACCAGCACCTGGTAATAGTAATATTTACATATTAATATTATATTATTTGGAGCTTTGTCTGCTGGGACTATGACGAATTTACTCTGGACATTTGCTAGAACTTCTTGCGAATTGGGGATTCTCAGTACTTGTTTTGCTTGGGGGAAGGGTACTTCTGTCAATATGGCGGATTGTTTCAACGACCTTGCTCTTGGTGAGGTCCAGCCAATCAGCGATTACTGAAGGTTCAACTTTTTCTCGCTTAGACCAATCAATAACGTACTGTTCCAAAGCAGACAGGACTATCTTCTGGTCGGCCTTCAGATTTATATTTCTCGGCTCTCTATATTTAGGTCCCTTCATCAGGAGTAATCTTAGGTCCGTATCACTCACCACATCAAGATCACCAGTCACAACATGTATCCATGGTGTATAGATAAAGTTCGACGATTCACAATCACAACTATAGCCCCCCGACGTGTATAAGTTCCAGTCAAACTCCTTGACAGCATTACAGTAATTGAATATTTTGGTGGCTATAGATTTAGTATACTTATATGAAATGCAAGGAGGTTCTGTGGGAGGCGGCCAAAGCACTCCCTAACCGTACCCGGCTTTCGGCTGATCGAATCTACGACGGTTTCCGTCCCGTTGTTAGCTGGTTCTTTCTCAAGTTCACCAGAATCAATAACATCACTCACTGTGGTTATATCACTTAGTACATATGTACTAAGTTGACAAGGAAGACTCGATCGATTGGGTGCTTAAAATGTTAGGATTTCGGGCGCGCCTTTGGCCTGACTTTGGACCATCTGCATGATGTTCACGAACGGATGACGACTTTACAACGAATATTATGGATTAAGAATACTGATCAGCGATACGGATTTGATATTTTTGGAACATCATGATGTCTTGCCGGCATCATTGAAAACTGTTGACCGCTTCTCTCTTGCAGGAAACAAGCCTATGTTTTTGTATACTATGATTGTCTTTTTGAATTTGGTGCTAATACTGTTATATGGAAAATGGAATAGGTCTTTGGATTATGGACGCGGATATTCTCTAATGGACGACGGCTGGATTATGAATGACGGACTAGACGCTTGTAATTGGTTTCACAATCCGCAGACATGTAATGCCAAAGTGATACAAAATGTAAGGCAAGGGATGGGTACTGAATCAGTTTCTTTCGTTGATACCAATGAGTAATACCAATGCAATGACTTCTTAAACCTCTCAAGAGTCTTGGGTTGTCCCAGGTAACCAGCCGTCTTACCATAATGGCAACTACAAGCGTCTAGTCCGTCATTCAAAATTCAGCCGTCGTCCATTGAACAATATCCGCGTCCCTAATCCAAAAAGCTATTCCATATTCCATATAACAGTATTAGCACCAAATTCAAGAAGACAATCATAGTATACATAAACATAGGCTAGTTTCCTGTGAGAGAGAAGCGGTCAATGGCAGAGCATTCCTGAGCGCACGTCCTTTGGAGGACGGGGGTGGGGGCACCAGATATAACCTTGACGGAGGCTGAATATCCAACAAGCAGCAGAATACTTCCGAGTGCAGACAGTGGTGGCAAGTCTGCAAAGGTAAATAATTGAGGTAGTGTCTGGCAATTTTTCAGCCAACCTATTTCCTCATGTCATTGAAACAATTGCCTTCAGTCCAGTTACTGGTCATGGCTGCGGTTCATCTATCTCTTATGTTGAATATTGTGTCTTTAATGTCAGTTCATCAACATGTCAGTCCACTAAAGCCATCCAGGCCATGCATTACAAAAACATCAGCGAACAATAACTGTGTGACCCGATTGTGTGCACACCGTTGGGTTGAGGACAATTCAAGATCTTTCATACATATCGATCAGTGGGGTGGTAGACGTGTACGAATCCCGTGAGCTCCCTCCTGGACATGCTGAAAGGGTGAATTGTCTTGAACAAGTATTTTCTTGAATACGATGTTTGGGATGTCACGTTTGGTTTCGTTGCAGTCAACATTTGCATTTTCAATGTGATGGTGTTGCTTCAGGCAAATATACTTGTATGTGTCACTGATAATCTCGCCAAGGACTCTGATATCAAACATTTGTTATGTGGAGTGGTTTCTACTACAAAATCGTTACCAAGTGCTGTTACAGGGAAACTTTTGGTATTTATGAACCCATGTACTTCAAGATCCTCACGGTACTCATATGAACAGTCACAATCAAAGCGTGACTGAGATACATCATTCTTTAGATGACGACTTTAGAACGAATATTATGGATTAAGAATACTGATCAGCGATACGGATTTGATATTTTTGGAACATCATGATGTCTTGCCGGTGTGACGGAAACGGTGGCCCCATGCATCCAGGGCACTCGCGTCTGGACGTAAGTGTCCCAAGACACTAAGTTCTGGATTTAATTGTCCGTCGGGCGTTCAGGTCTGGATTTGGATGTCCTGGGACACTGACTTCCAGGAAGCGAAAGTCCTAACCTGGAGCCCAGTGTCCGCCTCGATTACTACTTCCGATTTTCCATCCAGTTTAAACGTGAACATGTTTACCAGAGAGTAGTATAGAAAGGGGAGTTACGATGTTATTGACCTACTTCCGACAGGTGGCGCCAACAGATCATTTCCGTCTGACCTTTGTGAAGTCACTCCCGGTTCCGGTCATGTGACATAAAGTGACCTTTAACCCTGTGCATGATTTCCGCTATTGTGCGCATTTCCACTATTGTGCACTTCCGATCACGTAACCGGAACCGGGAGTGACGTAACAAAGGTCAGCCGAAAGTGACCTGTTGACGTCACCGATTGTAAGTAGGTCAATAACGCTCTCTGTCTCTCCCTCCTAGCCAGGAGGTGAGTGAGGTCGAAAATGAAATGAAAAAAACAAGATAATTTTAACAGAAAATCTTGAAATTTATGCTAAGAAATAACCAGGTAAGACTGCATCACACCTAATGGCTTTTCCTCGTGCTTTAGCGCCTCTTTGCTTGTCCGGTGGGAGCTTGTTCACCACAATGAAGAATACAACATATTGGCGAGCATACGTTACAACAAGTCAACACGAGAAAAAACACGTTCTTCTGTTTCCACGAATGCAAGTCGCGATATGTAATTGTTCTATAAAGGTGTGGAAGCTGCCATTCAGTGAGGTAACTAGGCCACTACTTGTATTCTTTTAACAGCACATTCTGTGGGTCTTCCATAGACGGGGTCAAATTTGCATGTTTTCTATATATCTTGGACTATTTTATGCAAACAATTCCATGTTTAACCCTACCAGGCCTGTGGGGGGGGGGGACCCCCCCCCAAACTTTCTGCGCAATCTCCGGAAGGACAAAAATTGAGAGCTGACACTCCGTGAATTTGTAGTTTATCATATTGGGGTCATTTGGAGTCTATTTACATAACCTCCCGAGCAGAGGATCACGGGTAAAATCACGGGTAATTTATCATGCATTTTTGGGGGGAAAAATTACATGAATAAAATTTTCGCAAAATTTGATAAAAAAAATCGATTTACACTGCGGTTTAAACGATGTAAACGTTTCCAAGAGTTTTGTTTGGTTTTCGTTGGAAAAAGAAATGATAAAGTCAATTATGACGACGTTACTAGAAATGACAAAAATGTAAATGTGATAAACTAAAATCTGTTTGTAGAAAATAGACGAAAATCAAGAACACCCCCAATGAATGCAGAAAATGTAATAAAAAAAAAAAAAAAATTGGCAACCTTCATTCAATCTTGGATGGAATAGGCAAATGTACCTGGTGTTTGTCACGAATACACCATTAGTTTGCGAGCGCATTAGGTTGAACTACCGGCAATGTATACATATTAGCCATATATGAAGTCTACAAAATATATTAATTGCGGGTCACAAGGACTCACTTTTCGCATTTCTATGTAAATGGGTTATACCGAAAAAAGAATAGTCTCTCGATCAAACAATCAAAGATAAAACTCGTAATAAATATATTGACTTTCAATGATCAAAACAACGGAATTCTGTTGGCATGCTGCTACCTTGAGCAGCTCGACGTGTGGAACGTTTCTCTTGCTGACTTTTCCCGGCTTCGCCAAATATCGCAAACTACCGGCAGGATGAAAGGATGACATGGGTCTGATTGTGGACAGGTGGTCAGCTTTTATACACACCTGGCCAGGTACACATAAAAAATAATTCCTTAAAAATTTAAGGAATATTCCTCGACTGTTACACCAGCGGAATAATCCTCAACATAACTAAGGAATATTCCTTACCATGTTAAGGAATTTTCATAACATGCTTATTCCTTATTGAATATTAAGGAATATTCCGCCGGTGTAATAGTCGGGGAATATTCCTTAAATTTTAAGAATTTTTTTTTCTTTCAGTGTACTCAATATAATTCATTAATTTCGCAGATGTGCCATATATATGAATGCAGTAATCAGATGCATGTAGATGTCGTGGCAATTTTTATTTTGCATTTATGTTATGTTTTATTTATTTGATTCATTTTTTAATGATACCAGATGCGCCCCTTTACGGTTAATGTGAAAACAAATTAAAATTAATAGTTTATGGTATGCCCCTATGCAAACAAATGACCCGATCCTACTTCAAGAACGGCGAGTCAGCTTGAAATGTCCGGAGATATAGTTCAGGATATCCTGCATTCGGAAGATACGGACCGAATATGAAAAGACCATGAATATTCCAATTTCGCCCTGACTATGCGAGAAGTCGTAAGTAGTACCAGCGGAGAAGCGGTCATTTTAGAGTAACATTAATTATAACAGTAATAGGGATATCCGACATGACAATTTCTTCAATATTTACTGATGTCAGAAACGTGATATACATTTTTATTAGATATCTCAATATCTCGTGTTTCTGTCTGATATCGCAACATTTACAAAATCATATGCGTGCGAAAATTAACCCAGCGCGGAAAGAAAGATTCCTAGTACTTGTATACGATGTTCTACGACATATTGAAGATGTACGGTGGCCCATATATGACCTGCTATTTTTCCAGTTTTGTATTATTTTTTTAGTTCTAGGTTTGCTTCTTTTGGTTTAGTTTTCACCCGGATGGAAACTTTCCAGTCACCTTTTCACCTGTGTAAACGTTTTCACCGGGGTGAGAAGATTTTCACCTAGGTGAAACAGGATTTCACCTGTGTTAAAACAGGTTTCCACCAGGGTGATAACGTTTGCGCCCGGGTGAAAACCTTTTCAGCCCGGTGAATACGTTTGCACCTGGGTGGAGAGAAAGGAATGAAAGAATCCCCCCCCCCCCACACACAAACTGAAAATAAATATATACAAAACTAAAATTAATAGTATGTCGTATATGGGCCACCGTGAAGATGTATATTGACTTAAATACATAAAATTATTTTTTTCAAAAAATATATATATATTTAAAAAAGATGCGACGGTATAACTTTACAAGACGTACTAAAGCTGTACATGAGAAATGCAGAAAATCAAACATTTTCAACTGACCCCGGCAAGGATCGAACCCACAATCGTACCTTCTGCTGTACTGTCCACCTTTACCCACTGCACCACCGATTTGCTGGCCGAACCTCTGTTCACAATTTCTAGTCTTTACTATTCCTTTAGTTTCATATATAGGTCAACCGGACTCTGTGGAATGCCGGACTCTGAAAACTTCCATAGCTGTGGAAGCGCCCATAGTCCGCCAGATGCCATGGTCCGGGCCCTATATATATGAGAAGGGACATTCCTATCTAGATTTCAGTGTCCCGGACACCAACGATACCAGGACTCTGGTTTCTGCTGATAGGGGGACAACTGTTTCCGAGGGAGGACTTTCGTATCTGGATCTGGGTGCCCTTCGGGCACCCAGATCCAGATACCATGGTCCCCGGACCCTCATATCTGGCGGACCACGGTTGATTCCACACCGGCATCATTGAAAACTGTTGACCGCTTCTCTCTTGCAGCAAACAAGCCTATGTTTATGTATATTATGATTGTCTTTTTGAATTTGGTGCTAATACTGTTATATGGAATATGGAAAAGGTCTTTGGATTATGGACGCGGATATTCTCTGATGGCCGACGGCTGAATTATGAATGACGGACCAGACGCTTGTAATTGCATGTAGTTCGTGGGAATCACAGATCTTCTGCTTACAAAACCCTTTTTATTTGCAAATTGCTTGAACCTACCTGGGGAATTTTCCATTACATCTAACCATCTGTACCTCTAGGTGATCCTAGCTTGAAACCAGAGGAAATGTGAAATGACCCGCCCCCCCAACAACAAAAAGACAGGAAAGATAGATACCACAGCCCCTCGTCATTTATAAAACGTATCATGTCAAGTTGGACAACTTTCAGATTCCTCTGCATTCTAGTCTGAATATGTCGTCACTGTTCCTACCTCTTACACATATCACCAAGTGTGGTATCACTGACAGAATGTTGTGGTGAGTAGAGGGCATACTAAGTCCACGCTCCGTCAGGATCGGAATAACTTATCTCCATGGCAATAAGGTCATTAGTCTGATAGTTCAATAGGCCTCCCTCAAGAGAACAATCATTTCACCCCTCAATTAATCTGTACGACATTTTCCAAGATACCAAAGCTAGTAAACCAAATTCGCAGACGTTGACACGCTCTAAGAATCGAGAGATAACGTCCGGTCAACAAGATGGGAGGTGGAAGCCGATGCAGTGACGGTGGTGTACTGAACGATACAAGCGTCTAGTCCGTCATTCTTAATTCAGCCGTCGTCCATTAAAGAATATCCACGTCCATAATCCAAAGACCTATTCCATATCCATATAACAGTATTAGCACCAAATTCAAAAAGACAATCATAGTATACATAAACATAGGCTAGTTTCCTGCAAGAGAGAAGCGGTCAACAGTTTTCAATGATGCCAACAAGACATCATGATGTCCGATAATTGTAAGCTAATGACAAGGGGATCTTTTTGTCCATTGTCACTAAGAACAAACAATTGATTTGTAATTTTGTTTACAGAATTTCGAATCTGAACGAAAACGATCGAAAAAGGGACACTGCAAAACACCAAGATATCATCTTTCTAAGTTTAAGGAGTTTCAAGATTTCTAGAAACTATACTTATGTCAGTTGTTATAGTGCAAGAGAAAAGAGCAAAGTTAGTCTGAAAGTGAATGTCTGGAGGATCATTCGTCATCGTTTTGTAGTATTTTTTTGCACGTGTCATCATTGGGTACTGGAAGCGAAGACAAATCTCTTTGACCCTTTGGCATGAGCTATGAAACATACTTAAGATTGTATAATTAGGAACGAATGCTAATTCTGTTATGTTTACTGGGCTAGTTTGAGATATCTCTTTTAAGATACCAGGCTCGAAAATAGTAAGATGGTACAATACTTAATACTAAAGGGATCCGCGCAGTAATGTTGAAACTTCGTGTCTGAATCCTGATGATCTGCCTTGGATCGAAACACGCAGTAGTCTAAAGTTGTCGAGTTGTAACGTTGTGTCACAAGAGTGACGTCCCTTCATGTAGCCGACCCGTCGGCAGACGAAACAGATTACTGGACTCAGAAAACTGATTTAAAATTTGAAGAAATACATTTTAATTCCGAATTATTTGAATTCCTTGATATGGAAGGTGAAGGTATGGATATTCTCTATAGTCACTATATAGAATATGTCCCACCGTTTGATCCGCCGACTCGTGTGATGCAACATCACAACTCGGGAATACCGTATTAATTTTAAGCGTAACTTGGATTTTCCAATCGGAACAAAAAAGGTATCTTGCACAACCCATGTGGGACCTGTGTACCAAATTTCAGAAAGATCCATGAACTAGTTCCTGAGAATTGAAGATAATAATGTTTCAAGGGAAAATTCAAGACGGTCACCTGGCGGCCATATTGGATTTTCGAATCGGACTAAAAAAAGGTATCTTGCACAACTGGATCCATGCAGTACTTCTTGAGAAATCCCGATAACAAAGTTTCATGGGAAATCCAAGATGGGCGCCTGGTGGCCATATTGGATTTTCGAATCGGACCGAAAAAAGGTATTTTGCACAACTAGACCCCAAGGGGAACCTATGTACCAAGGTTGAGAAAGATCCAAGCAGTACTTCCATAGAAATCACGATAACAAAGTTGCATGGGAAGATCCAAGATGGCCGACTGGTGGCCATATTGGATTTTCGAATCGGACCAGAAAAGGTATCTTGCACAACTAGACCCCAACAGGAACCTGTGTACCAAATTTGACAAAGATCCATTCAGTAGTTCCTGAGAAATCACAATAACAATGTTTCATGGGGAAATCCAAGATGGCTGCCTGATGGACATATTGGATTTTGGAATCGGACCACAAAAGGTGCCTTGCACAACTAGACCCTAAGGGAAACCTGTTTACCAAATTTGAGAAAGATCCATGCAGTACTTCCTGAGAAATGACAATAACAAAGTTTCATGGAAAAATCCAAGATGGTCACCTGGTGGCCATATTGGATTTCCGAATCGGACCAGAAAAGGTATCTTGCTCAACTAGACCTCAAGGGGAACCTGTGTACCAAATTTGAGAAAGATCCATGCAGTAGTTCCTGAGAAATCGCGATAACAAGGTTTCATAGGGAAATCCAAGATGGCTGCCTGGTGGCCATATTGGATTTTCGAATTGGACCAGAAAAGGTATCTTGCACAACTAGACCACTAAGGAAACCTGTGTACCAAATTTGACAAAGATCCATAGAGTAGTTCCTCAGAAATCGCAATAACAAAGTTTCATGGGGAAATCCAAGATGGCTGCGTGGTGGCCATATTGGATTTTGGAATCCGACCAGAAAAGGTATATTGCACAACTGGACCACAAGGGGAACCTGTGTACCAAATTTGACAAAGATCCATGCAGTAGTTCCTGAGAAACCACGATAACAAAGTTTCATGGGGAAATCTAATATGGCCTGTTTACCAAATTTGAGAAAGATCCATGCAGTACTTCCTGAGAAATGACAATAACAAAGTTTCATGGAAAAATCCAAGATGGTCACCTGGTGGCCATATTGGATTTTCGAATCGGACCAGAAAAGGTATCTTGCACAACTAGACCCCAAGGGGAACATGTGCACCAAATTTGAGAAACATCCATGGCGTAGTTCCTGAGAAATCGCGATAACAAGGTTTCATGGGGAAATCCAAGATGGCCGCCTTGTGGCCATATTGCAATTTCGAATCAGACCAGAAAAGGTATCTTGCACAACTAGACCCCAAGGGGAACCTGTGTACTAAATTTGAGAAATATCCATGCAGTAGTTCCTGAGAAATCACGATAACAAAGTTGCATGGGGAGATCCAAGATGGCCGACTGGTGGCCATATTGGATTTTAGAATCGGATCAGAAAAGGTATCTTGCACAACTAGACCACTAAGGAAACCTGTGTACCAAATTTGACAAAGATCCATAGAGTAGTTCCTCAGAAATCGCAATAACAAAGTTTCATGGGGAAATCCAAGATGGCTGCGTGGTGGCCATATTGGATTTTGGAATCCGACCAGAAAAGGTATATTGCACAACTGGACCACAAGGGGAACCTGTGTACCAAATTTGACAAAGATCCATGCAGTAGTTCCTGAGAAACCACGATAACAAAGTTTCATGGGGAAATCTAATATGGCCGCCTGGTGGCCATATTGGATTTTCCATTCGGACCGAAAAAGGTGTCTTGCACAACTAGACCCTAAGGATAACCTGTGTATCAAATTTGAGAAAGATCCATGCAGTACTTCCTGAGAAATGACAATAACAAAGTTTCATGGGGAAATCCAAGATGGCTGCCTGGTGACCATATTGGATTTTCGAATCGGACCGCAAAAGGTATCTTGCACAACTAGACCCCAAGGGGAACCTGTGTACCAAATTTGAGAAAGATCCACGCAGTAGTTCCTGAGAAATCGCGATAACAAGAATTGTTTACGGACGGACGACGGACGGACGGACGGACGGACGGACGACGGACGGACGCCCCGACGGACGAACGGACGGACGAAAAGCGATTTGAACAGCCCACCATCTGGTGATGGTGGGCTAAAAATATAAAATTTATGTATCGCTGATCAGTATTCTTAATCCATAATAATCGTTGTAAAGTCGTTATCTAGAGAATGATGTATCTCAGTCACGCTTTGATTGTGACTGTTCATGAGCACCATGAGGATCTTGAAGTACATGGGTTCATACGGCCCCTAGCCTCGGGTTAAGCGGAATTAGACACAAGTTACGAAACGTATCGCCATAGATCTTGTACGCTACGTTCGTATTTTACTATCAGCATGCGATATGTATCACCAAATTTGAGAAATTTGAAGCTGTGACGAATCAACCCGAGTCTGGGAAAGACGGAGTTCCGCCACTTCAATAAGGAGAAACAATCGGCTGAATACATTGCGGACTTCTCGATCCGGTACACCCAATCAACATCAAATACAGTAAGCCAACACAACCGGGCATTACCCTTGACCGCTTACGTTCGAACCGCATCTCCAGCTCATGGAGCATAAGGCATCAAGGGCACTCAGTATCCTACTGGCCGTTAGATGAGTGAGCGGTATATTTCCGTCTATACTAGTCAAAATTTATACAGCATTAGCTCAGTAATGTTTGGAGTATGCGGCACCAGTAGGGTACGTCTCCAAGTCAAATTCAAGCACTGGAACAGTTATAGCAGAATCATTTGGTCCGAGCCCTATGACGTCTAAGTACAGCCGGTCTCGGGGCATGTCATGTGGAGGCACGTGTACTACTCCTGGATCTACGAGAACAGGAGCTAGCAAACAAGAACTGCACGAAGGTCAAGGCCACTAATGAAACAAACAGAGTCTATATAGGCAGCAGTGGGACAATCATTCTAACGCCTCCGGACGCTTTCCACATGCTCATTTTTACGGATGGCTCCCGCCGTGGAAACCTTGGACCGCGCAGTAATGAATTCTTCGTGCAGCTATCAAATTCCAGAGATCCTATATCGTTTGGTATTCTCATCCAGCGTCTGGAACTAACATCCCACGTTTTGCATTGGACATTCTGGACCTGATTTTCAAGCTCCGGAATCAAGTTAGATTTTGTTCTGTTAAACGCAACATATAAAGGTGGTGGGAAAAGATGCCGCCGTACTGACAGTTATTCTGATACCAATATTCTGTCACTGTCCACGCCGACATCAGAGGAAGCCGACAAAATTGTCAAGGATGGCATGCTGCGGATCAGGAGTGTAACTGCTAAGCCGGTAAGGAAGGCAGCCAGGCAACTGCCGATGATTACATGGCAAAACCTGAGCACCAGCGATCGCCATCTCCACGAGATTTAGACAATGGCGGAGACAGGTTGAAGCCAAGGCAATTCCATTCTGAAACTGCATGTGTGACCACAGATCGAAGAACACCATCAATCTACAACTAAAACCCCAATGACCTCCCATTCGATTGCCCAGCTGAGGATGGGATACTCGTTACTCAATCCACAAAATGCGGATGTGGGGCAGAAGAGACAACCAGGCACTACATTCTTTTTAACAATCCCCAAAGTATAAAAAGGCCAGATGTAGTAATGGAAGTATTCCAGCTGACAGGAATTTGAGAACCTAACTTTACCCTTCTCCTGAGCGGTTCATATGGAACAGCAGTCCAATACAGACATCAAAGGAGAAACATCCAGTCGTTTTTCCGCAAGTACATCATTGTCACTGGCAGGCTACCGTCCATACTTGCTAGTCTGCTCCCGATCCCATAAAATCTAATCTATCTTAGAGACATAGAGAATTTTACAATTAAAGTGAGTTCACCGAGAAAAATATGGGAATCGTAGCGAAGCCCGAAGGGGAATCCAGCAACGGTAACCCCCAGGTGAATCAACAGGATCCTCTATAGGATTCCTCATGGTGAAGGGAATCATTGTCGATGTCCATTGC
>JAVTVY010006814.1:0-38464 GCA_036873755.1 Hanleya hanleyi
CGAGAAGTTTTTGAAGCTGTTAGCGGCTCACCTCCTGTCTATATAGCCGATTTATTTAATTTTAGAAATAATTTAAAAAACCTTCGGGGTGACATTATTCTTACTTTGCCTGATGCCAAGAAGGTCCGCACTGGCTTCAAATCTTTTAAATACTATGGTGCGCATGACTGGAACTCACTTCTCAACGATTTTAGAACTTCTACTGATTTTGACTTTTAAAAAGTTGCTAATTGACTGGAGTGTACATGTTACCTATGTCACAGTAACTAGTAATTTTATATGTAGATTTAAATAATACACTTTTATTTGTTACACATTAAGTAATGTAATAATTTTTATTATTATGCTGCTGAATAGCATGTCAGATCTATTTCTATGTATGTATATCTTTTATGTTTTTATCTTTTTATGTTCTTATTTATCTCGTTATCCTAGTCGGTAAAACTAGCCTTAGAGCTAATGTTTGCATTTAGAAACACTGACTTTAAATAAAACTTGAAAAATGAAAGGATATGAATATACTATATCTAATACACTGAGATATTTATTGTAATCGTTTGTCTATCTGATAAGTTTGATCACTAATTCCAGTCTGATCTGAAAAGATTGGAACTAGAGACAAGAGTATATTGGATATCCACTATACTTAATTAGAATTGTATTGTACAAGCTTATGTTAATCTATGTATGTTCACATCAATGGGCGGATGGCATGTTCAGTCCCAGGTGGAACGATGATGTGACCAGTAATACGTGTTTGTCACGAGGTTTCACTTCGTAAACCATGATGTGTGTATATTTTTACCATAACAACTTTTACAAATCTATGGCGACCTATAGGTTAAGTGCATGAAATATAAAATAGAAATCACAAAATTGTTCACTCATGCTTTTCCAGAGTTTTTCCTTTTAATAGAAAGGTTTAATTTCTGGTTTTTAATGCAGGGTTAAATAAGTTATTATACACAACTTTAATAATACAGCGATATTAATTCATGAACATTGTATTATGGTATTTATAATATCAAATTTTTGTATGACCAATAAAACTATTGTAATTATTATTGAACTTTTAGTTTTGTATTACAATTATTAGGTCGACCATTGTCTTGGCCCAATGGAGAAACTTGAGATACCTTCACTGAGTAGCAATCTGCTTCTGGCGGTAATCAGTTTGTTGTTAACATCATAAATGCTTATAAAAGGGAAAATATTTATAACTGAAGACCATACTTTTAATTTAGACGTGTACATTGGAACTTGTCAAAACTTAGAAGTTAGCTCCGAATAGTTTATTTAGTATAGTATATAATAATCTGAACATTAACAAATAACCAAATTTACTCTGTGATACTCTTAATATATCACGCTTGAAAAATCGCCCCAGGGCGTCGTCACAATGTATTGGTGTTCACTCAAATGTCAATAATGCCAAAGACGGTCACATGAGTGTGTAGGTTTGAACCTTTGGCGATTTTACTGGACATCAGATATAAGCAACACCTGCACTAACTGCCTGTTATTTTTGTTACGGCCTTAGTGAAAATTGTCCGATTGAACACCAACACATTATGATTGAACCCCGGTACATGAAATCAGTTTTAAGGAGACACTTGAACTGGATAAGTTGTATAAATGGTTCTGTGCAAATCGCTTATCTATCAATATCACCAAAACTAAAGTTATGATAATTGAACCCTATTTAAAACACTCTCACAGGTCTACTGTTGAAATACCTCCTATAAAACTGTGTGGAATAGACATAGAAATTGTTAGTAAATTCAAATTCCTTGGAGTATTTTTTAATAACCGTCTAAACTGGGTCTCGCACATTGATTATATTTGTAAGAAAGTTTCTAGGAATACTGGGATTCTTCATCATATTAAAAAATCACTCAATAAAAAAACACTCTTTATATTATACTACTCTCTCATATTCCCATATTTGTCCTACTGCAACATTTTATGGGGTAACACATACACTAGTCATCTAAATCCTTTAAATCTTCTCCAAAAACGTGTAATTAGACTTATAACGTTATCCGCTAAGTATGACCATACAGCACCTTTATTCAAGCGAACTCAAATTCTCCAGTTACCTAAATTGAATCTTTATCTGTTACTTCTACTAGTACACAATTTTTTTTATGATTCAAGTCCACTACCCAAATATTTTCGGAACTATTTTGTAAAACAATCATCTGTTCATCAATATCAAACACGCGCACATTATCTTAATTTATACAGGCCATTTTATCGTAGTAATTTGTCCTTTTATACTATCAAAACAGCTGGTCCTCGCGAGTGGAATAAACTAATGTCCTCTATCAAAAACATACCATCGACATCACTTTTCAAATCCAAGCTTAAATCATACCTAACTGAGAATGACTGATCTACTTTCTCGACCATTTCCGATGCTGTTGCACTTGTCAAGCAATAATATTAAGCCACCCTAAGTTTAATTTCAGTATTATTTCCAACTTAGGGATAAAACAAGCCCCCTGGGGTTTTATTCCCGCCTTTCAAAGCATGTTAGCATCATTTATATTAGTTACACAAATTTGGTGAATAAAATGAAATGAAAATGAAATGAATGAGTATTAAATGAAGCGATTGTCATAATTATCAGCATCACAGAGTAATTATAGAGATTTTGTTAGAGTTCAGATTGTTTATTTAATGTATGCGGAGCTAACTATTAGCAAGCCCCGAGATGGATGACTAATTAAAGTGTACAAATTTTAGTGCATGAAAGCAGCATAATATTGTCCTGTCATTTAAAGGAAGGACCCAGTTTGACACCCTCTTTGAAATATACGGGTACAAGTTATTAAATATCTCGTTCTCTGTATTTGACCTCTGCTCACGTTCACATCAATGGGCAGATGGCACGGCCAGTCCCAAGTGGTGAGTTGACATTTTCATGAGGGTTCTTCTAAAATCATACGTGCCTATATGTATTTTCACCCCTCAGCCCGATTGGATTCGCGGGTATTGTGATCGCTCCCATCTGTCCACAAGTCCGTCCGTCCTCTTTTCAGAAGGACTCTTGTCTTGAGAACTACTGAAGGCAGTCCGCCGATACTGATGTAGACCGATGTCTTACAATAAATGTGTTGTTTTTATTGACCTGGCAATTCTTAAAGGAAGATGACAGGACCTGACACATATATTTATAAATCTCTATTCCACGGGGAATGTACTCGATCGCACACGAATGCTGACGGGTAGTTGCAGCAAACTTTGGCTTCAATGGATAAAACTGAACACGTCGGGTATCGAACCCGAGGCCTTTCACATGCAAAGCGAACGCTCTACCACTGAGCTACATCTCCAAATGTTTCAAACGAAATAGAGTAGAGCTGTCTGTTAAGTCAGTCGTTTTATTTCAGTCGGTGATTTGATTCATGTATTGTATATTGTATATGTGATTGGGAGAGGAGCCATGTGGCTTATTCCTGCAATAAAACACACATTGGAGAAATTGAGGAATTCTTGATACGATAGCAAGTCTCAGTCATAATTGATGATGGTTCCTAAAGGGCGATGCCAAGAATATCACCAGTGAGTGGCCTTATTGTTTGCGACCCGGTTTTATTTCGTATTTACGAAAATGTCCGTATATATATTTGAATATAATAACTTCAATCTGTATCATTCATTTTCAATTCAAAATGCAATTAAGCCGTAAATAGAAAGATATGGAGGAAAATTATAGTGCATTCCGATTTCTTCTGTTATACTCAGAAGTCGGACATTTGCCTTTCAGTCTGCGGCATGGAACCGCAATGTTTTCAGAAAATCAGTGTGATTCCCAAAGTGGCTCAGATAATCAACAAAACCCAAATAATTAGTTTATAATGTATGTTTAAATAGTGCAAACACAGCTGCCATGGTTTATTATCGCTTCAGTTCTTCTTCAAATATCAACCGAGGGGGCTGTATCTGAACATTTATTACGAAGAACTACTGACTACCCAGTCAACGATCTGATTGCTGAAATATAGTCCGGCAGCCAGAGGGGTGAACCTTGCGCTATAGGTCCCACAACAGGTTTTAATGGCTTTGACATCTATGAACCATGCAGAAAACGAAACCGAAGGGTGCCCACCTGGCACCCTTGAGCATTTTGAATAAACACCTTGTTCCCATGATAACCACAGGAAAAATAACTAATATTATAATAATGTGAATAATTTGATCAATATCTAAATTAACCACGGTCGAATGCTGTATAATGCGAGTCGCATACGGATGGGTGTCCGTCATGGCTCTGCAACCGTGGGAATGGGGGTGTGGGATCGTGTTTTATAGACCATGTCACACACGCGCGCCTATACGTACTACGTGTGTAGTCCGTGATGCGTACTATTCTGATTGGTTAGTCCAAAAAGAGAGCAACAACAACAAAGATTACAGGTCAATCCTTTTATTAGCCCCTTCATCACAGCACATCCACGCTGCAGGAACCGCTATGGGTGTGTTTACATGCGGATGTTAAAGGTTAAAAGTTAAAGTTCATGTCAGCGGTTAAAGGTCATCTCCGGTCACGCGACAATAAACATGGAAAAACCTGAGATGAGGACCCGGATGTAAAACCACGGTACCCGGATGGAAGACGCAGGAACGATGGGAAACCCCACTGGGAAACCCGGATGTTGACAGCGCAAAAACACCTGCGCACTCGTCCAAATGAGAGCATGTGACCTTGCCTTCTAGCCGAGGTCAAAATACTCGCTTCTGATTGGCTGTCAAAGGTCAAAATTGGAACTCTTCTGCCTTTGCCAATGAAATCAGCCCACAGACCAAGCATGTTTTGGTCTAGGTTAAGAGCGGGCATTCCAGCACAAAAAATTTGACGAGAAGTTACAAGTTACAAGAGCAACAGGTGGAGTGAAAAAAAAAGGTTCGAGGTGTGATATTTCATGAGGCAGTGCAGGTCCTCATTCGTTATCATAAGACTTTATGTCAATTTGAAATTTCCTTAGATTGGTGGGATAACTTAAAGGGTGAAATTAGGGACTTAGATGTTAAATTTGGGAAAGCTCATGCAAAAAAACGAAATGAAATTATTGATCGTTTATACCAACATTATAGGGAATAATATAAGGCAAATAGCGAAAATCCTGGTGAATATTTAGTCCAAATTTTAGAACTTAGGAAACAATTAAAATATATACATTTAAAGAATTATCATGAGGTAAAAATTAGAGCCAAAGCCAAAATTCTAGACAATCAGGAAAAATCGTACAAATTTTTCTTACGAAAGGAACATTCCAATTCTAAAAAGAAATTGCTGACGGAGCTTCAGGCTCCGAATGGACCTGCGGTGACGCATGATCGCATCGTCGATGAGTGTCGGAATGTTTATATAAATTTGTTATTTTCTGAGCCCATCGACGATGACCTTGCTAATTTGATAATTTGGATGAGCCTGACCGCCTTGTGTGTGGAGGTCCCGCCACGAGACAGGAGATCTATGATGCTCTCGAGGGAATGAACTCCGACAGGTCACCGGGTAACGATGGCCTGTCCAAGGAATTTTACCTTCATTTCTTTGAAGAGTTAGCAGACATTCTTGTTTCTGTCAGTAACTTGGCCTTCGGGCAGGGCTCCTTGTCGGATTCACAGAGGCAG
The DNA here is from genome assembly GCA_036873755.1 of Hanleya hanleyi. Classification (NCBI taxonomy): domain Eukaryota; kingdom Metazoa; phylum Mollusca; class Polyplacophora; order Lepidopleurida; family Hanleyidae; genus Hanleya; species Hanleya hanleyi. The sequence continues at coordinate 5,641 of JAVTVY010006814.1, forward strand.
GGTTACATCTCTCTGATCTGCAAGGATCCCTCCCAGTCGGATAATTTGAAAGTTTGGCGTCCCATTTACTTGCTGAATGTGGACTTTAAAATTATATCTAAATTTCTCACCAACTGTTTACAATGCGTCTTGTCCAGTATTATTGTGGATGACCAGACATGTAGTGTGCCTAGTCGTTCGATACTGGATAATGTACATTTATTGCGTTGTATTTCGGATTATGTTGTGCAAAAAAAATTACCTTGTGCCTTTGTTTCACTCGATCAAGAGAAAGCTTTTGATCGAGTGAGACATGACTTTATGTTTTGTGCCATACGAGCATATGGCTTTGGTCCTTCTTTTATTCAATGGGTTCATCTGTTATATACAGATATTTCTAGTTCTGTAATCGTTAATGGTTTCGTTACGGAACCATTTCCGGTTACTAGGAGTGTTCGTCAGGGTTGTAGTTTGTCTCCCATTTAATATGTTCTCTGTCTGGAGCCTTTCGCGATGCAGATCCGGAAGTACCCAGACATAGAGGGAGTCAAGTTGCCTGGTTCCTCCAAGGTAGTAAAAATATCTCTGTATGCGGATGACAGTACAGCTATTTGCTGTACTGGGCGTTTCATGCGGAGAGTAATATACTTGATCGTGAAACGCTGGACCAAAGCACCAAACTTGGCACATCCATCATTTGAGGCATACAGAACAATATCAGGGAAAAAATTGAGAGCTTAGCAATACCTCCATTATTTTCGTTATTCCTGAGGCTATGAAGCTGAAACTTGCCACACTATATCTTTGATTCGAGTGCTACCAGAAAATGTAACAAATTTCAAGATGGCCTCTATGATGATGTCACAGTGACGTCATATAAAAATAAGTCATTTTATTGATGATTTTTCTGATCGATTTTTCAAACTTTTTACTTGTGCAATTTTTTCGCCTAAATTATCTTGTAAATTAGTAAATAATCCTGTGATATGATATAAGATATCATTGGGCACTTTAAAGTATAAAAATACACCAATTTTGAAGAAAATACTCCAAAAACAATGTTTTCAAGCTACACCACCGTGTCGTCAAATCTGAATTTACCAATCATGCTCTTTTCCGAGAATAACATGGCCCTACTTTGATTAGTTATAAAGCACCAGAGAAAAGTTCATTGAGAAGAGATGGGCGGGGCGAGGTTGGAGCTGAATCCACCAATAACAGTTGAACACAGGATCCTCCCTATAAGTGTCATTTTTTCACGATGTGCAAGCACAACCGGCATATAATTAGAGTAATGCACGGGTGCTGAACCATGCACATGTAAATGCAATGGTCTTGGCACCAACGGAATATATTAGATTTAGTTTTAGACCCCCTCCCCCCCCCAATCTGCCTCTGACCCTGAAATCGTCCTAAGCACTCCCAATCATGCACATGGTGATGGATAGAAGTACACGTGTTATTTTAATGTTAATTTCATGTTCCTGGATCTCAATGGGCGTTAAATGCACTTTCTGATCCCTTTCCTGTGTCTATTCACTAACTCAGATCCCTTTAGCTATCCCGAAAATGTTGACTAGAAAAATAAAGATTGCGGGGCCCTATTTTCACCCTTGGTAATTCCACAGCCATTCACACAAAATCCCATGGACATTAGACCAGACCTGTGGCCATTCAATATAGACCAGAGCTATAATATGTAAATTGTATGTCGGATGTTCCCGGTCCCCTTTGGGTGTTAGATGCTCTTTTGATTTCTTCTTGGTTTTGGAGTCCCTTCTCTGACCATATAGCTCTTTTAGCTATTCCGTCGTAATTTCACGGCCTTCCAGAAAACAATTTCGGCATCCAACAGGCGCAAGATGCTCTTTTTGGGATTTTCCTTTTTGGGTTCTCTCTCACACTCTTCAGATGAAGTCTCGTGCCATCCCGTCCAAAACTGTGGTTATATAAGCACGTCTAGAACTAAACTCGAGTTAATTCAGCTATTAATCTCTCAAACTTGAATGTAGAAAGATTGAAATTGGAGCGATAAGCAAGAAGTGGGGGAAATTGACGACGTCTGGCGACTAAAATGCAACCATATGAGTCAACAGGAAAGCTTCCCCCGACACCAAACATGCGGACCCAGAATACGGTGGATTCTCAGACGTAGCCTTAGTATCTCAGCCGCGCTTTTATTGTAGCGGTTCATGTGGAGATTATGAAGTACCACCCTAGCACCGGCTTAAGCGGAATCAGATGCGCTAGCTCGGTAGCTGTGCTGATAGATCAGCTCAAACAAATAACTCGAGGCATCGAGGACGTCTGACGGAGTAAACGCTTCAACATGGGGTAAACCTGGTAAATGCAAGAATCCACAGAAAAATTATCCCGGCCAGTCTTGAGCATTTCCATCTTTTCCCCCATTTTACGAGATGGAAAGCCGAATTGTCAAGTTTCGCATGGATAAGGGGCGATTGTTTCCTTTTAAACAGGTGATTATATAAACCTATTTGGTTTCGGTGATTTCAGCCACACGACTTCCTTCTCAAAGAACTGTTCCCTGGTGATCCAAAATGAAGAAATGTTTAGTGCTGTAACTTAGCGCAGTTATAGCTTATTATATTGGAGTTATTTTGAGCCTGTAGCATAATACTCGAAACAGAGCATCATGAGTAAATTAAAAATGGATGACATTAGGGTGTAACTGGACAGTTCTGTTTTCAAATTAATGTGTTTTGTTTTCGAAAAAGTACTCAAAAGTTTTTTTATCGAATAAATGATTAGTTACTAATTATCCAGGTAGTTTCCGCGAAGAAAATGCGCAAATAAAAAATTGGAAATTTTTGATTTTGGGATATTTTCTGGTAGCGCCTGAACCAGGGATACAGTGTGGCAAGTTTCAGCTTCCCAGCCTTAAAGCTGACATGACCTTATTTAATGCACGAATGGTAGTAAAAAAAAATATTCACAGATTTCAGTTCCAGTTCAATAATACCCGGCGGAACTAATCCGTGTGCCGAGTACGCCGCTATTCTGCCAACTTCTCGTCCGAGTACATTTGCCTGCACCGCATATATAAAGCCTGAATCGACTGGGGATCTTGCCAGTCTAAACAGACTCTCGTACAGTCCACATCATGTTTATGCTGTTGTTGTTGTCGCCAGCACATATTCGGACTGTGAGCATCATATGCTATAACACATTAACCCTCACACAATATAAAGATATCTTGAAAAAACTGGGTAATATAATTACGGGTATGACTATTCAAACACGATTCAGACATACCGGTGGGTTTTCCTCGAAACATGGATCACCTGTCTATAGTTAGCTAAGATTCATAGCGTCTCCCTTCTATCAACGCTATGGCGCGGGATCTCCCCTGTGTAATTCAGGTAGATAAAAACCGTCGGAAACAGACCAGAAAATTACATTCACTCGCCCCAAATCCCCACTATCGTAACAAATGGTCCTATCGGTTTAGAATGCCACCCATATTATTAGTTATAAACACTTACTTGCACTCGAAATGCGGCACAGAACGAAATGGATCGAGAGCCAGCAACGTGACAGTCATGTCTTGTTCCAGTCTCCTCGAACTAGCGGACAAGGTACGAGTTTCTTACACGTGACACCAAAATTTGACCCCGTTAAATTTCGTCCATGGGCTAAATATATAATCTGCTACAGGCCCACACGTGTGCAATATTCCATGCTAACAAAACGGTAGATACTTTCAGACTGTAGTTGAAGGGTACTTGGATTTTTTTTTCAAATCAATAGAGCATGGAATATTGCACTCGTGTGGGCCTGTAGGAGATTCTATATTTAGTCCCATGGGCGAAATTTAACGGGGTCAAATTTTGGTGTCACGTGTAAGAAACTGGTTGCTGGCTCTCGATCCATTTCGTTCTGTGCCGCATTTCGAGTGCAAGTAAGTGTTTGTAACTAATAATATTGATGGCATTCTAAACCGATAGGACCATTTGTTACGATAGTGGGGATTTGGGGCGAGTGAATGTAATTTTCTGGTCTGTTTCCGACGGTTTTTATCTACCTGAATTACACAGGGGAGATCCCGCGCCATAGCGTTGATAGAAGGGAGACGCTATGAATCTTAGCTAGTCTATAGTAGGCTCCATGCTCAAAACCAAGACACTTGTTTATTCCGTCACATAATTCTTCGGCATTGTTTGCCAATTTGGCTCCCTCGCGAAAAACACGAAGAGGCAACTGTTCATTCTATTTCATGATTATCATTTGAGGCTGGATATGGTGCATTTCGATTGCGCTGTGAATTCAGCTTTCTGACACGGACTTCAAAATACTGTAATTAGGAAATTTCATTACAAAGTAAGAATTGTTATATTTTATGTCTACCAATCAGGCCTGCCCGCACTCAATTGCAAATTCCTAAAGACGGAGGTATAAACTGAAAGGTACTTTGATTCTGATTGTCACCCCGTCCATTTTTAACTCTTCCATCAGTAGTATAGAAAAGTGAAATTTCTTAGCATTCTTTGTTGGGAAATCGGGGTGGATGAATGAAGCGAAAATGACCCTTGACCTTTGACCGTCGGTCAATTCCGATTACCTGACTGGCGGGTGGATGCAAAACAGAGGCTTAAAAAAACAGCCAGACATCTAAAAATTTCCGAAAAATGGACCGTACACCCAGGCAAATGAGCATATATGCACAATATTGGGTCCACTTTGGTCATGCAGGATCTCGAATTGAACGCTTTTCGACGGCATTTCGGGTAGCGTAACTGTCGATCTGATAAATTAAGGTAGATTCGTAGTCTTCCCCACTCAGGTTTGTGTGGGATACAAAATCACAGGGATCTATTTTGGTTCTTGTCAGGGTTTTATAAATTTGCAGTCCGTATATATTTGTCTTTGGGGTCATACGACTTCTTCTCAACACGTCGGCATCGATTTCCACCACTATTAGTGTTGCGTTTCATTCCCTGGAAGGTAGTTTGCTTATCAGCGGCCGTGCTTTCAGTTGTCAGTGGGTGGGGTCTCAGTATGAGTCAATGGACTGTTAGTGTCCGCCAGTACGCTTTCAGTGTCTGCGTCAGCTTCTCCTTACCCATGTATATGATTTTGGTGTGTCATCATATCGTAGCTTCTGGTGAACGTCGGGATTGCTTTTATAGACGCAACACAGTAATGCCCTGCAAACACCTGTATTAGCATCCGAACGCCCTAGTAAGATAGACCAGAAGCTTTGAATTGTCTAAATGACCACATTATATACTATGGAATTGACAATTAACGTGACGCGTGTCCATGCCCGACGTTACGCTTTTCACTAGTCTGAACGCCTTAACGCTATATCGTAACAGCTTATCGCTCTATCGCAATGCCATAACGTCATCGTACACACATGCTCAAACGCTATTTCTGTATTGGCGGCACTTAGCCTTTCACATAGAACGAACAAAGAGCCTCCCATAGGGAGCGTATGGCAATCACATAGTGAGCCGTCTACGAAATAGTGCCTTTGATAATCGAGCGATTCGGTCGCATTTTATTGTGTAATGAAGTTAATTGTAATCATAAGAAGATAATGCATTCAAATTATACAAAAATATTTCCATGTTGAATAATAGTAGTTGGTGCCATGGGGTGGTATTGTCAACCTGACAGGGTGCAGCCATATTGAAGAAAAGTTCCGCCGCAAATTATGTGTGTGCATGCACGAACGTGATCCCGTTTCCGCGCTCAGAAATCCGCTAGGTCAAAGGTCACTTTCGCAGCTACTGAGTTCTGTGGCTAGATGGACATTTTTTTTATGGAAGTCATGTCATCGCCCAAAACGATGTCCATTCACGCATGTGTCCTCACCTGAGGGTGCCGCTGACACATTATAGATTGTAAGTGATGTAGAAATGACGTCATCATTAGAAGCGGATTCAGGGTTACCACCCACAGAGGCGATGGATATGTTGGCATTACAGTACTCTGGCCTGTCCGAAGACGCTTAGGAATAAAGCAGAACGAATGGATGATCATTTCACACGAACCAGAGCGAACATGGTCGAGGATGCGCTTGATACACTTACACTAGCATAGGCGAATTGTATCCGCACCCATCGCGAATCCCACAGCTTTGTTGCCATGTGATGACGTAGGGGATAAATAAAATGTGTAATACACAGAATACTTGTTGTGTAAACGCAAAATGTTCGTTGTTGATGTTGTTGGTGCTGTTAATCCTTCTTTCTCTCATTCGATTGCCTCAATGTGATAAGACATTAGATGCTAGATTTAGTTGGGTGTATGAGTGTAGGGATCTTACTCCCCACCATTAGAGCCGTGCGCTGGGCACGATTCACTCAGTGACTCACTCATTTGTACCTAACCCCATCATTCAGTCACATCTAGTTTTTTATCTCCGATAACATGCAGGAGGTGGTAACTTGTCAGGCTAGACTCATCATGCCCTACTGATCGCAACCTATCGCCCGCGCTATCCCACAACCCTTGTAAAAAATGGTGTACTGACCGCCATCGATGGCGACATGTCCTGTAATATCCATTATTCCGAATTTTGCGTTTGTCCAGAATACCATTTTGCATCCACCTCCCAGTAACCTGGCCCGAAGAACCCTCGAGGAACGCTTCAATACCAGACCCTGCACAACCCATGTGGACCTAAGGTGGTTTATCTTGACCCATTTGACTAGATGTAAAGTCCGTTTTTCCGGATATTCGCCGAGATCTGCGGCCATTTCCGAAGTCCTACTTTTCACGTCACTGGAAGTGACCTATTCAAGTGGTCATAGTGACTGAAGGCCAAGGGTTGGAGATCAGATACGCCAGATTTCCCAACCACGAATGCTGAAAGATTTCACCTTTCTATACAACTGGTGGATGGGTCAAATACTGGACGGACTGACAATCGCAATAAGGGCTCTCAATTTGTAACTCCGTATTTGAAATTTGCCATTCCGGCTTGGGCAAATAGTCTTCAACAGCAACAGCAAATCTCGCATTGTCCCCTTGGCACAGTAAACGGTCAACATGGGTTGGCCTGTAGCAGTATCGTCATACCGGGTATCGAAAAAGACATCGCATGTGGGGTGCATCGTGTAGAGCCTCGAGAATTTTCAAATGAAGAACAGTCGCTTCGTGCGGCCTCTTTGTCGAGTGAGGTAAATTGAAATACAATGCTGTAGAAACTGGTGACGGGATCAACAGGTTTCATTGTGTTGAGGAAATACTGAACGGTATTTCTAAATCGTGTTTAGTTGTTAGATCCTTCCGATTTTATTATCCATTTTTTTCGTATATATTTATACTGTTTGCGAATGAATGTCATATGATGCTCACAGAGCTCGAATTTTGGCTGGTGACAACGACAACATGAATATAATGTGCACAGTAGGAGTGTCAGTTCAGACTGGCAAGGTCCCCAGCAGATTCAGGTTTTATATATGCGGTGGAGGTAAATGTAATTGGATGAGAAGTTGGCAGACTAGCAGCGTGAACTCGGCACTCGGATTAGTTCCGCCGGGTATTATTCAACTGGAACTAAAATCTGTGAATATAATTTTTTTTCGCTACCATTCGTGCATTAAATAAGGTCAGGTCAGCTTTAAGGATAATAAAACTAACGAAGCTGTTGAGAGGCTAACTTTGAATTAAAAAATGTCCACTTCGAGAACCCAGAGCAACGGGTACCCCTTCTGATATTGTTCTATATGTCTCAAGTGATGGATGTGCCAAGTTTGGTGTTTTGGTCCAGCGTGCCACGATCTTCCTAAAATTTGGCCCTAACCCACCTCACTAACTGGAGTAATCTATTTGCGGTGGCCTTCGCTTCGAGGTTAAATATATTTAAAACCAAGGTAGTGCTCCTTGGGAAATGGAAGACCCGATCCGACCATCCATTCGAGATTTCATGGGTGAATGGTGCGAAAATCCTCGGGGTCTTCGTTGGTAATAACCTAATGTCTAGTACATGGGACCCGATTGTGGAAAAGTTTACCAAGGTCTTGGAATCTTGGAAGACTCGTGGTCTGTCTCTTTTTGGTAAAAGTGTTTTGCTCAAGGCTGTGGCCTTGAGATAATTACTTTGCGTCGGCAGTGTTCTAGATCTTCCGGACAGTTTCCTGCGGAAGTTTCGGAAACTTATGTTTTCCTTTCTATGGAAAACTTCTGCGTTTGAGCCAATTGCTCGCCATTTTGTGTATGCCGGATTCTCCGAAGGTGGCCTTTTGGTTGCTCATCTCGTCTCGAAACTAGATTCATTGTGTTTAATGCATATATGGAAGCTTGTTAATGGTTCTGCGGCGAAATGGACTTACTTTGCTCGCTGCTGGGTTGGTTTGTCCTTAAGATCGGTTAACCCTCAGTTTGTTGACAATAGCTTTCCACATTCGGATGCTGTTCCTTCCCTTTATTCGAATTTAATGAACACCTTTCGGCGATTTTCTGCCCTTTATCCAAATTTTGATTGGTTCCGACCTTGTTCGTCCAAAAAATGCTATCTTCTTCTTATCCGACCAATATGTCAACAACCTCGGGTTATTCGTGTTTTCCCACCCTTGATTTTATAATGGTGTGGAGAAATATCTTGGAAAAATGTATCGATCCGTCTGTTCGGGATGTTTCTTGGCGTCTCAGCCATGATATCATCCCGGTTAATTATTTACTATATAACAGACATGTTACTCGTCGGCTTCAATGCCATTTCTGTAATGCCATTGAGGCCACTGAACATTTGTTCGTGTTTTGTCCGAATGTTCGCTTGATCTGGAACCTGGTTTTCGGCTGGGTTTCCCATCTAAGTGGCATTCGTCTAAAACGGGATAGTAGGATTATTCGTTTTGGTCTTTTACCAAAATTTACCTCTTCTTCTCCGGGACCTGTCTGTCTGTCTTGGCTCTCTCCCTTTCCTAAAATGTCAATGTAAATTATTAAAACTAGTTTTTGTCCAGAATATCATATTTTGAACAGAGGGTTGGGTTTAATCATATTATCTACAATGTAGTATCCATATTTATTGATTGTTTTGTTTTGAAAAGGTGGGCTTATCGTTCCTCTGGGAATTAGTGAGCTCGCCTTTGTTAATACGTATATACCTGTGGCAGAATGTGTTTCTTTATATTAATATACGGAAGGCTGTGCAGGTAGTTTCCGGCAGCACGATAGACACTCAGCTTGCTGAGAATAGGTCGGGCTGCCATCTCAAGGCGTTATCGTACGAGACTCCTGCACCGCTTTCGATTGTGTAAATTATGTCGGTTCAATATACACATTTGTTTCTTTCTATGATAAATGATAAATATTATTAGTTGGGTCCAGTGTTGGGTGGACTCTTCGGCCGACACTGAACCACACGAAAAAAATGGTCCTCGTCGAACCATGGCTCCTTCGAAACCTCCAATCGACCTACCCTGTCCCACATACGGTGAAGACCATAAACACCCTCGATGAAGAGATGCAACAGATCTTTCAAACGCCGGGGTTAAAGTGAACGTAAAGGCTGAGGCAACATGCACTATGTGGGAAAGAACTACAATGAAAGTATCAAACAGCAGCAACAAATATTTTTGGGGATTTTTTTGCACCGAGTAGGAACGAAATTATCTCTGTTGTATTATTGTTCCCCGGCAGCAGCCATGTTGGCTATCTCACCTCAGAGCAGTGACGTCGTATCACCTTGGGACCTCTCTACTTCGTGGAGTTAGAAAGCGCAGTAAGCATGTAAACATGTTATAGAAGACCCAGATTTCGACACTTCGTATAATATGCCTATCTCGCAGTGTCTCTGTCCCGCCAAAGGGTAATAAAATTATTTTTACCTCACTTAAAAGTTCAGAACTTCCCCACACTCTGACGTTTCTGAATCGATGTTGTTGATCTCGGTGTCTTTGATCTACGATGCGACAATTCTGTTGGGATTGCATCTTCTTTAATTTCCTTCGCCTCCTGGCTCTCCTGCTGGGCGTCAACATCAGCCTTCCGTAGAGGTCAGGCTGAAAACATTCGGCTTTAAAATAGACTGAAAACAGCACAGATTTCTCGGTTGGAGTACAGTCCAGTCTGCCGATGTTGTGCAGCCACTGTTCAAGAAGATCCGACTTCCCTAACGGGAATCTGTGTAATGATAACTTATCCGACAGTAGCGGTAGCAGAGGAGAACCCGAGACGGATGTATTTTGCTTGCCATCACTGCGCCCTGACAAGTTTCAGCTCGGTAAACACTGGCTGGAGACACGCAACACAGTCAAAACACGCTTGAAACAACCGAATCCTTCACCTCCGCCATTACAATTCGTGTTACAGCAAAGCGCAAGGCTACTTAATAGACGAAAATGGCCGACCCCAGTCGATTGTTGCACCAATCAATTATTCCGGTGTTTGGAATTATTTTTTCGGAAGAGAAAAAATCACAAAAAATATTTGTTGCTGCCAACTGATACGTTTAATATAGTTCTTCCACATAGCGTGTATGTTGTCACAGCCTTTACGTTCACTTTAAGCGACAGTGAGAAAGTACAACGGTACAATGAGAAACGTCAACGATACATGACGTTCATGGGCCAATACAAAATCCTCTCTACCCCACCACCATCACCACCACTACCAGGCGACACACCGCCGACCTCAGCACCGCTCCAACGGCCGCCATTACCAGGGGTACCACCCACAGCCCCACAGTGGGTGGAAGATGAAGTCCTGAAGAGTGTACCTGCATCGTTCAAGAAACAAGCTGGCCTGGTATTACAACGGATGAAACAGAATCCTAACAATACTTTGAATGATAAAGGTGAACTACTGGTACAGAATCAGGTGGTCCCTAGTACTCACATGACGGATTTAGTGAATGACCTGATGCGTCAACGCAGGTCGCACACGGTTCCTCGGGGATGGGAGGTCTTCGCTCAAGGCTTGAAAGACATGCATGTACCACAGGAATTGGAGGGGGACCCCCAGCGCTGGGCCTGGATGCAGCGGACCCAGCAATCGCCGAGTGGCCCACTAACTTCTTGGGAAGCCGAGTGGGAACCGGAGTCACCCAACAAAACACAACAGCAACGGGCACCTTCTTTTCACGCCTTCAAAAAAACACCCTTGATCAAGACACCCCACATCTCCAGAGCCGTGATACTTAGCAAGTCACCGCGACGAACACGACGCCGGATACAACCGCCCAATGCCTGGAACACCTATTAACACCGACAGCAGCAGAAGGACAGCTCAGTCGCCATGTTTTACTTCACCATACCCAGTAACAGTTCGCTGGATGTGTTTCCTGAAAACACCTTGGCCAAGTACGTGACCCAGTTACCGCAACCGTTGCATTTACCTGGACGATGGGAATGTGGCCTCGTGGATTTCCAATGCCCTTACTCGTGGTACAACTTGCGAGCCAATGAAGTGTGGTACGAGGTGACCTACGAAGGCAAAGTAACCCGACTCACTCTCCCCAATACCAATACCCCCAAGGAGTTCATGTAGGGGCTGACAAGACTGTTACAATATAAGGCTCTACGGGAGGTCACGAATACTTCAACACTCGTCAAATCCTTTCCCTTCAATAATCATGTGGACTTCGATTACAACGCATACAACGAAAAGGCACAGATCCTCCTTACCGCCTACGTGAGTGTCGTACTGAGTCCTATCCTACAGCAAATGCTGGGTCTCGCTCACCCGATCTACAGGGGTCCATCCGAGGACCATGGCCACATCCCGATGGATATGAAGCCGGGTATGTACGGACTTTATGTTGAAAACCACATCGTGGGCGATATCAACACACCTTTGTTACGGGTGGTCCCCATTAAAAAGACGCATGGAGATCAAATCACCCAAAGTTTCACCGACATGCTCTACCTACCCGTACGACAAACCGACATCAACACTATCACGGTGGATATAAGAGATGACATGGGACGACCGGTGGCACCCGAACGAGGAAATGTGGTGCTGATACTTCATTTTCGACAAGCACGTGCTCCCCACTTTGTATAATGAAAGTACCTTACTAGTGCGATGCACGCAGCTATATGGACGATTATGCCCAACAGGCCGGGGGTGGCCTTCCCTTATTTGCAGGTGCACGCATGCAACGAGGACATGGGCTGGGGAACATACTCGGCAGCATCGTCAAAACGTTCCTGCCTTTGATGACGCGTGGGGTGAGAGCGATCGACAAACAAGCGGTACGCAGTGGATTGCAAGTAGCCGGTGATGTCTTGGGTGGCACGGCACCCAAAGAAGCCGTAAAAGGGCGGGCCAAAGAAGCGGGAGGCGTCTTGGTGGCCAAAGCACAACGCACAGCAGGGAATAAAAGAGCTGCACCACCGAGACCACGCACAGTCGACGACCGACCCAGCGACGACGCAAATCGTGGACCCAGGATATCTTTTCTTAAACATGTCCTTAATCCTTAATCCTGTCCCTCCACCAACAGTGAATTTGATTTGTGGACCGTCCCACCTACAGACAAGTGCCGAAAAAGGGTTATGGGTGGAGCATCTACAGCTCTCCAGCATCAACAAAACATGGCCCATCGAGTTCACCATCAGTATTGCAGATACGGCCCACCTGGAGTTAGCTTATACATACTTGTATGTGAAAGCCAAGGTCGTCAATGTTGATGGCTCCAGAATCGTCCAAGCTGCAACGGTGGGCCCGACGAATCCCTGGCTGCAGGTGGATATTTTTATCAGCGACAAACTCATCAGTGACTCGACCAACACGTACCCCTATCGAGCCTACAACGAGACACTGTTGTCGTATGGATGAGAGGCTAAAGAATCTCAGCTGACAGCCGCTTTATTCTATCAGGGCACAGCCGACCACATGGACACGGTGGACAATGTGGGATATAACACACGGAAGGCTTTCACCGCAAACGGCGTCTCGGTGGATCTCATGGGTCGGCTGCACGCATACCTCTTCATGCAAGACCGATACCTCTTGAACAAGATCCCCATCAAAATAAAATTGAAACGGGCGCATCCGAGCTTCGCTTTGATGGCCAGTAACGTAGAGGGGCATGCAGCTGACTATCAGATTGTCATCCAAGACGCAGTGGTGTATGTCCGAAAAGTTCAATTGGGACACATGAAAGCCTTGGAAACAAAACCAGCCCAGTACCCTACCCGACGTGTACAACCCAAAGTGTTCTTTGTGCCTGGTGGAAATATGAGCGCCAACAAAGAAAACCTGTTCCTGGGGGAACTATCCACACGATTGATCCTGGCCTGTGTGGAAAATACCAGTTTCAGCCGAACCTACCCAGAGAACCCGTTTGACTTTCAACATTTCGGCATCAATTTTGTGGCCCTGCATGTGGACGGACAACAGGTCAGCCACGGCCTTAACACCGAACTCTGGGAGCGGGAATTCCATTCGAGCCTCTCAGAGCCTGTTTACAGTCACCGGTTAAATCCACCCGGACGAAGGGAATATGATCAGTCGGGAGGACTACGCGAACGGATACACGTTGTTCTGTTTCGATCCGACCCCCACCTTAGAGAACGACCATCCGCTGGCCCTGGCCAAGCAAGGCAATTTACGGTTGGAAACCCACTTTGCACGAACCCTCGGGACCCCCGTCAATGTGATCTGCTACGCCGAGTTTGACAACATCTTTCAAGTGGACAAGGCGCGCAACGTCCTGTGTGACTTTTCCACCTAACATGGATACAGACCAGATAACCACCGTGCTGGAGAATGACCCAAGGACACGTATGGTCTGTCAAGGGGTGTTCGCCCGAGATGTGTTCCCATTAGACCATATGTATCATGCTGCTTACGTTCTCAATACGGACCCGATGGATCGGCCCGGTGAACATTGTGTAACCGTGTACTTGACAGAATAGCAGGGCGAATACTTTGACCCGTACGGCCTGCCATCCCTCCATCCCGATTTAACAGACTTCATGTATCAAGGCACAGAGACGTAGTGTTGGAACAGTCAAACGTTGCAAAGCCTGACCAATAGCGTATGCGGACAATATTGCTTGTTTTGCCTGTACCAGCGATGCCGGGGGAGGACCTTATCTACCATCGTACAGATGTTTGACGAATACCCCAAGGCCAAGGACCGATATGTACTCGTATATGACTGGGCCGCCGATCATTTCAATGTACAAGCCCCGTTCTGGGCCTAAGTTCTTTCACGAAAAGCCCTGCTGTTCTGGGCTTAAGTTCGTTTACGAAAAGCCCCCTGTTCTGGGCTTAAGTTCTATCGATTTCAATGTACAAGCCCCCTGTTCTGGGCTTCAGTTTTCACGTGGTTGTTCTCACATTCTTGTTCTTATTTACTGTTGAATAAAAAACAGAATGAGATATCACCAAAAAAAACCTGTCTTGTGTGTTTCTATATGAGCATAAAACAAGCGGCCATGAAGGCTATAACAAACATGTGGGGATTCAGTCAAACTTGCCTTGAACACCGTTGAGAAAGTAGTGAATCAGTGGCCTATGATGGGTCCAAATGTAACCCATCAATGTCCAGAAAACAATGCAAGAGCACTGCAGTAAAATAGACAGCCAACGTAATCAGCCCACATACCAAGTACATGTTTTGGTCTAGGTTAAGAGCGGGCATTCCAGCACAAACATTTTGACGACGAGTTACAAGTTACAAGAGCAGCAAGTAGAGTGAAAAAAATGATAGAGGTTCGAGGTGCGGGTAAAGACCAGAAAGACGGCGAGTCGAGACTCATCCAGCACCTATAGATTAAGTTTATTACTATAAGTTACAGGGTTTCATGTATTTTTTCGTGCCATTACCTCTATTTTACTGCAGTGCTCTTGCATTTTTTTCTGGACATTCATTGTAGAGGGCCGGGCCGGGCCGGGGAAAACCCGGATGGAAAATCCGGCCCTACGTCAAAGGAAAAATTAGAACTCTTCTGTGTTCGGAGGTAGTTTTAGTGAAATCGGAAGTGACGTCACACACTTGCGCAGAACCCACACCATCCAGCCACAACCATGGACCATAGTGAGTTAGTACCCCAAAGACTACCCACGCACCGCCAAAACGCCTGCTTCCTATACTACGACCAGACTGCACATGCGCAGACTATTGAACACGGATGATACATTAATCCAGGCGGATGCGGCTTTACGAGCGCTTCAAAATAAGACCTCATACGACTCCATCAGACCAATAGTTACCCATGTCAGCCCCAAAATGTCTATGTCCATAAACTTAGTATACTGCGCATGCGCACAATGACGTCAGTTTTACGTCACATCTACCCAGTCGGATGCTCCTTCACGAATGCTTCACATTGATACCTCACTCGACCCCATCGGCCCATTAGGGGCCCGGGTCGCCCCCAAAACGTTCCTTCCAATGCACTTTTCTTACAATTCCCTGTCTGCGCATGCGTAGAATGTTGAACACGAACGACACACTAGTCCAGGGGGATGCTCCCTCGCGACTGCTTTACATGGATACCTCACTCCACTCCATCAGACCAATAGTGGCCCACCTAGACCCCAACACGTCTATTTCCATACACTTTATCCACTGCGCATGCGCAGAATGACGTCAGTTCCATGTCTAACCCACCGGGTCAGATGCTCCTTCACGAGTGCTTCACCGTGATACCTGATACGACTCCATAGGACCAATAGTGGCCCACCTAGACCCTAAAACGTGTATTTCCATATACTTTGTCTACTGCGCATGCGCAGAATGACGTCAGTTCCACGTCACACGCATCACAGTGGATGCGCCTTCACGAATGCTTCACATTGATACCTCATACGACCCAATCGGACCATGCAGCGTATTTGAAGCTCGGGGACTACTTTTTATCCGCGGAGGCAGACCGCATCACCGCCAAACTGCATCACCGCGGAGGAATCCCCTAACATGTCTAAACATATCCCAAGGTCATGCACTCCCCGTGATGGAAAAACCCCAGAACCAAGGCATACAGACGAGGTCAAAATACTCGCTTCTGATTGGCTGACGCAAAGGTCAAAGGTCACGTGATATGCAAATTTGTTAGGTCAACCTGACTGTATATCCTCGCTGTATACTACTATCGAACAATTCACAGTTTTGAACTTTGAAGTTGAATTAAAAGTCAATAGAATAAGAACTAGGCCAAAATTGAAAAAAAAACCCTGAGACACTGATTTCCTCTTGGAGTTGTCTTTGACAAGAAATGGGGAATAATTTACGATAAGTTGAATACTTTTATGAAATAGCTATCTAAAAAATAAGGCTCATTTTTGTTGTTATTATTGTTTTTTTTATTTGAATGTCTTCACAACCTACAGATTTACAATGAACACATTTAAATACATGTATTTTGAAGCCTTAAGAAATGCGCTTTCAACAGATATATACATTTCCATAGCTATAAGGCATACTTTTAGCTGTATTCTAGAGGGTGTGGACAAGTGTCTGCACTCAGTATCCTTAATATGAATATAAAATGTAATTCAAAGTAACATTACACAGTCAGTCAAATTTGTCTCAAATGAAGTTCGAAAAGTAGAGACTGATAATAGATTTTCATAATATTTGCAGAATAACAGAATTGAAGTCTATTGCATTCTAGGAATTTACGGGTTCTGTATTTGAATTTTTTGTTATAGTTGAATATATTGATGTTACATTGTTTTATATAACAAAATTATATTGATTCAAACATAAATAATAAATCGGTAACAAATACTTTAGTTTTATTTACTGGTCCATGTTGTGATGAAAACCCGAGGCGTCTCGTCCAGTGCGGGTTTTCATCACAACATAGACTTGTACAATACCATTCCATATTGTACAAACAACTGTAACAAACTAATAGTGTTCTACTGATATTTTCCCCGTCTGGGTCGTTCTTCTATGTAAATGTCACATAGTTTGTCGCTTTCCATCAGATGATGTATAAATAGGGATATTACATCACTGACACGGAAAGCATTTATCTGTATACGACAGCGACGCAAAATGCATCCGGTATATCTCATAAATTAAAAGATAGACGCCCAAGTAATAAGAGCCCGCGTTAAAACGTCTTTCTTAGCTTTAATATTCTGCCCAACTCCGCTGTGGCGGTTTGGTAATGAGCGATGTCGATTGGCCAAGAGCCATACACAAGCTGCGCTACTCGTTTTCAGCTCAATCGATCAGAAGGTGTATCTGACAGTGAGAGGTGTACAATCTGATAACAAGACACTGATTGAGCCTTTTAAAGCGAAAATTAGTGCATTGTGATGTCTCCTATACAAATGCGTATAGGCTCCTCAAACAATTTCGAACATTTGCAGGTTCGAACATTTTTTTTTTAGCAAATACATCAAATACATCAACCATTCAATGACTGCTACCAGGTGCGCTGAAATCAAAGTGGCGTCATAGATCCGAATGTATTCGAACAATTTCTCGACAGTTTCCTATTTACATTTCAACTATTCAACGCACTCAGTATCTAAATATATTAGTGAATTTTGCTGCATAGCACTCCGGTTATATTGCTTTTTTGTGCTTTCAGAACAGAAATCGTTTAGGAATGGAAAAAAATACAAAACTCCGAACATACGAGAACAACGGCCGTCACACTGAATTTACTCGTGAGACTGTACTCAACGATGTATGTGAATAAATGATCAGTGGAAAGCTGAATCTGATAGCCTATACGGTAGGAATGTTCAGCAATCGCTTCGATACGAGTTTGAGGGTATATAGAATTAGATTGATG
Organism: Hanleya hanleyi; assembly: GCA_036873755.1. Classification (NCBI taxonomy): domain Eukaryota; kingdom Metazoa; phylum Mollusca; class Polyplacophora; order Lepidopleurida; family Hanleyidae; genus Hanleya; species Hanleya hanleyi. Next base: position 23,304 of record JAVTVY010006814.1, read on the forward strand.
GCAGCCATTTTTATCGCCATTTAAGAGACCTTCAGTAAAAAAAAACTATTTTGGTAACAGCAATTTTCGTAATCAGAAGGATCGAATTGACCTACAAACATCATCTACTTATTTTTGAGGAATTCCCCAAATCTCCACCTGTCTAGTCATGGACTTCGAAAGACCACCCAAAATTTTAGACTGGTACAGATATTATAGCATATGTAGGATTGCATTATTTATTTAATACACACTATATGAGCAGAAGATTCGCATCTTTACTCCCCAGGCTCGTCACAGGTAATGCCTCCCTGACAGATGTATTTAACAGTCGCCAATGAGATCTAAGAACAATAGAACAGTTATCAGTTGCTGGTGATCCACAGATGTTCAGTATTTTCTAGAAAATAGATACCCTTGCCAAATATATTTATTACTAGCTATTGGGAATGGATAGGGCAAGCATCGCGGCTCCGGGAACGTCTTCCAGACAAAACTCAGTACCTAGATTTATAGGAATACACAATTTTGTTCACCTGGTCAGTGTGTCCTGGGGGGTCGCATGAAAATGCAGCTAGATAACATCCTCATTTCTTTAGTAATAAGATCATCAAGTAAACTACATGTATGACCTCCCACTCCAATAAACTTTGCAAAAATGATAAAGAAAAAACAATTCAGAATGGTTTGATATACAGAATCAATTTAAGAAGAAAACCGGGTGTCAGACAATGTTATAGCACGGGGATCCATACTCCAGTTGGTCAGTGAGTTTGCGTCGGTTTGTCGGAAAATGTTTATAGTTTTGTTTATTGCTGAGCGGTCAGTCAGTTTTGCTCCAACTAGTAAAAATCAAATATTCCTCATAGTTAATAGATAAAGGGTACCGGTACTGTTGTTTGGTATGACTGCTATAATATATACTTAGCATAAATTTATTCCCACTTATCAAGGTAAGAATGCCGGATGCCTTGATCAAAAATCACCTGCTGTCACTTCAACTGGTCGTCTCGGAATTTTTATGCCGGGAACCCTCGTGTGACTATGTTAAACATCTTGAGGGCTTCCGATTGCCAGGCTATCTCTGGAAGGAGGCTGTATAAATTTGTCTCGTCAGTCTCGCGAGGCTAGCCCATTTTACAGTATGCGCAAAGACGTTTCCGCGCAGTTGTTGTTAAATTTCTTTTTTCAAACTTTAGGTTTAGAATTTTAGATGAACAATTTAGTCTTGAAAGACACTGTAACGTGTACGAGCAGGACCAGTCGTGGTGTTTACGAGAAAACGAATCAATAACCGGGATTGCCCACTGCCATTCTGACCGTCACCGTAGTTAGCCCCTTCACTAGTAAAGATCCGGGGATCGAAGAGATGATCACAACCCTACAAGGATGACTGACGCTAATGTAAAGGTCTATTATGGTATATTCTGCACAAATAGTATACGCGGTTACAAATAATAGCGTAGAACCGCGTGGCTTAGACAGAATGTCTAAGGAGATGTAACGTTATACCGCGTGGCTTAGACAGAATGTCTAAGGAGATGTAACGTTATGATATTTACATATATGTACAGACACTAGGAGAGTGTATGCAAATAAACTTGATGTATATATGCACGTAATATGAGAGCGTGTGCATATTTATATATGAATAATAGAAGAGAGTGTGTGCACTTAAACTTGATGTTATATACAAATAATATGGTGTATGCATATAAGCTTAATGTTATATACAAATAATATAAAGGGGTGTATGCATATAGTTTTATAGTTAATGTTGTGCTTTAAATTGGTATGGTACGCGATAAGGGCGGCCTGGTTGCTGGCCCTTCTCTTCTGGGTATAAGGGCGGCCTGGCTGTTGGCCCTTCTCTTCCGTCGTTGGAACGTTATGGGTGTAACGCTCTCTCAATATATGGCACCCAGTCATTGGAACGTCACGGCTGTAACGCTCTCTCCAGAGATGACACCCAGTCGTTGCAACGTCACGGCTGTAACGCTCTCTCAATATATACCCCCAGTCGTTGGAGCCTCTCCACGGATGTGGCAGCCCGTCGTCTTCTTCACCCCCAAGTCGTCGGAGCCTGACCCTAACTTGTCAGCTCCTCAGTCTGCTTCCCGCACAGGTAAGTATAGCACGGCGTCTCAACCCTTCCGGCTGCTGTGACCCGTCTATAGGCACGGCCTGTGACTGCACAACCTCACGATGACCCCTTAGGTAAGAACCACGTACAACTCACCATCCGTGGCCGTCAGGACAACTACTTGGGTATATAGCGTGCTATTATTTCATCTGGTACCGTTATAGCACCATTTCTGTACGTAGACTGTCGTTGGCGACCCTCTGCGACCTTCTGCGACCCGGTTGCAAGCCTCTGCGACCTTTTTGCGACCTTCTGCGACCTTTTGCGACCCGGTCGCAGGTCTGTAGATTTCACGGTTTATCGACGTTTCTCGGGAGAAGAAAACTGTCTGTGCTGTGCCTTGTCTTTTCTGTACTGTCTGTGACTTGTATCTTGTCTTCGGCCTTGTCTGTTCTTTACTGTCTGTAACCTGTGTCTTGGCTTGACTGTACAATCTGTAATCTTTGTGCTCACTTTTACACCGGCCGCCTGTACCGTATCTTTCATTATTGTGTGATCTGTGGTCTGTATGTCTTTCTTGTGGGATCTGTGTTCTGTATCTCTTTCTTTTGTGATCTGTGTTCTGTATCTTTCTTTACTGTATAATCTGTGATCTGTAACTGATCTTTTTCCACCTGTATGGCGTCTGTGTAACTGTCTGCGACCCGGCCGCACGCTCCCCGAGTGGACGATTTACCGACGTTTCTTGATGAAAGCAGCTCGCCCGCTCTGTGCCTTGACTGCACCGCCCCGGCCGTAATTACTGTGTTCGCTTTCACCCCGTACAGCGTTATACGGCCGTCCGCGCCGAATTAACAGGCTGCACGATACGTCGTTGTATGATGGCAGGGGGGAGGTTTGGCTTATTATCTCTGTATTTACCGTACAGTGGTAACAAACACGTCACAAACAAAAATCCTGTTCTCTCTGAAAGGAGGTTGATATCTTTGCTCACGAAACGCCAAGTTGCAGAAAAAATTCAACACCTGCGTCGTACGATACAACATTCAGAGCATTATCAAAACACGCACGGGTAGTGACAAGGTGGCTAACTTTAATTTTCGGTCTATAGTACGGTTTGGTTTTAGTTTCATCTGACTTTATTTGTGTCTTACTATTCGTGTAATATTTCACAGATTCCTTCATGAGTATTTAGGATACTTGTGGTGACCGCATTTGTAAATACGAAGAGCTGAAATACGCGAAAGAGCAATGACTGTTTCAGCCTTCCAGTGACCTACGTTGCCAAGGAACCGATAATTGTAGACAATGGTGTTCCGTGATCATACAGTTTAAAGGCTGTTTAAAAAAACAGTAATTGTAAATTACAGTGCAGTCCAATACAGGGTGTATCAAAAAAAATGTCCACCTGTGAGTTTTTATTTATTTATCTGAATTTATGAGTACTATATGTAAACAACGGACTGCAACACAAGAAAGTGGTCTTTATGTTGCATGATGCACAAAGTTTGCACAATTTCAAATGAAATTCAGTGAAATAATGAAGTTTTAAAAAGGGTGGTATCACTTCAAAATTGCACTGGCTGGCTTCTGCCATTTACACTGTGAACCACACAGCACGTTCTCCAGTTAGATTTATTCTTCATCAATCCAGTTTTGTATATTATTGTTTTTATGATTATGTACATGTAAAAGAACTTGATCTTGACATGTTCCATATCAATTCATAGCATGTTTTTGTTTGTAATTGAACGTCGTTCAATTGTGCATAATAAGACTTGTAAAAAACTGCACTCTGTGCATAACGTGAAAAATCAGTGAAGAAACAAAAAAATCATTAAATGAAGAAACAAATAAATAAAGAAAAAAGATAATGAAATAATGAAATGCTGCCATTAACAAATTAAAGACGATCATCCGATATCAAAATAAATTAATCTAGGCGTCAATTCCGACATCCACACTGTGCCCAGTTAGCATCTGTCTGACAGGCCACATTGAAGAACTTGACAGGCTATTGTTGAACTCGGCGCTAATCACACCCACGCAGTGTGTATGGCAGAAGCCAGCCAGTGCATTTTTGAAGTCTCACCACTCGTTTTTAAACTTAATTATTTCAGGCAATGTTATTCGCAGTTGTGCAAACTTTGCACATTATGCAACACAAATATCACCTTCTTGTGTTGCAACCGATTGTTTACATATAGTATGCACAGATTCAGATACAAAAATAAAACCCACAGGTGGACATTTTTTTTTATACACCCTGTATACAGTTGAATGCCTGTCAATAAACAAAAAAATATAAAATACGGTGCAACATTTTACCGCTCAAAGCCTGTTAAGAAGCGGTATTTGTAGAATACGGTGTAACGTAATTTTTCAGTTCATTGTACTGGCACCTTTTCTGCCAATACATTTAACTGTAAATTTACGGTGTGATTTATAACGGTGCAGGGGTATCTCTATCCCCGATAACCCTGGTACACTTGGGCACGTGTTCATCGTGTTCATAGGGAATGCGACTGTATTTCTCAGCCATTCAGCAAAAGGAACATCCTGTGTATATTGACCAATCAGATCACCGCGACCATGATGACATTGACAACAGATTCGAAAACACGCATTTGCCGGGCTTGTGCTATATTTGATGGCAGATGAACATGGATATCAGTAAATATAAAGGAAAGATAGTTCAATCGATTTGGAGAAAAAATATACGCATTCATTTACCATCAAACATTTCAACAAGCCTGGCAACTGTAGAAAACTAGAAAATGTGATAAAAGCGACCAGCGATGTCAATGCATTCGATCTCACCCATTCACTGAAGGACTCGGGACTCGAATTGGGTGGAATAACGCATGGATTTCTATTTCCTCAGTTAAATTTCGCTGATCTATTCATTAATATGATATTGTTATGCTTGGTTTAAATAATTTACATTCGATATCAGCAAATATTTTAGCACAGAAATTCAAACGTCTGGTGTATTTTCCCATCAGGGCAGTTTTCTAGGTCAAGAGGTCAAGTGACTGACATGATAACTGAAAGTAGGCGGAACGCGGTCTGCTATGCAAATGGCCAAGGGTTCGCCTATAGGATCAAAAAGAAACTTTGGCATTGTACAGATGTTTCTCCCCATGCAGGCAGTGGTCCACCTCAAATCGCCCAAGTCAGTTATGTTTAAATGGTATTCATACTCCATGTCTTCTTCTCTCTAGAATCCGACTCTGAAACCATCCTAATCACATATATGTATACGAATAGGCGTACACCTGTTATGACATTATCCATATCATGTTCCGGCCTGCCCCATTCCCCCTCCCTCACCCATAGGGCGTAAACTATCCTTTCCAACTGTTTACTGTCTCAAGTGACTGTCCCGATACCCTATCTACATGTATTCTAAGATTCGCCGTGATGCCGATTGTACCGAAAAGTTCGACCAGAACTGTGACTGCACGTTGAACACAAACAAACACACAAGGAAACAAACAGAGGCGGTTTCACAAATTATAGTGAGATAATCTTACAACGTTATGGTATCTTATACGTGCTTAAGTCAGCATCGGAGAATCTCTGACGAGTGTTTTCAAATGATTACAACTTAAGCATTTCCGATCAAATAGGATTTTAGTTTGAGAAATTTCTTCTCAAGTGTGAAAGCGACGTCAAGAAATATTTATAAGGTTAACGTTGGCATATGAAACTTTCAGCATTGCAAAAATTATCCTTGCTTTAGCTCTATTTTATGGTGTTCTATTTGTGCCAATTTGATTTCGCGCGTCGACTTGCAAAAGTCGACGTACGACGCGCGACGCAAAAAGTCGACGTCGTGTTTTGATAGGCGACGTCGCCCCATGCGTCGCGCGTCGACTTTTACAATGGTAAAGAGATAGGCCAAAACTCGACGTCGAGTTTCAAAAGTCGACGTCGCCTTTTGGCCTATCTAGTAGCATTGTAAAAGTCTACGCGCGACGGAGAGGGCGACGTCGCCTTTCAAAACGCGGCGTCGAATTCTTCCGTCGCGCCTCACGCGTCGAGTTTTGATTCTTCAAAAAGGCGACGCGCGACGCGAAAAGTCGACGTCGCGTTTTGAAAGGCGACGTCCCCTCTCCGTCGCGCGTCGACTTTTACAATGCTAAGAGATAGGCCAAAAGGCGACGTCGACTTTTGAAACACGACGTCGAGTTTTGGCCTATCTCTTTAACAATGTAAAAGTCGACGCGCGACGGAAAGGGCGACGTCGTGTTTTGAAACGCGACGTCGCCCTTTCCATCGAGGCGGAGCGCGAGATCAAATTGGCACAAATAGAACACCATACTATTTCCATGCTATGCCTCTCTGTATTTGAAAGCTAATAGTGTCTTAGGATATCTGCAATATGGGTTACTTATGAACGGTGGCTGTCTTGTTGGCTTTAACCATCTCATCGATTGGCTTTTGATTAGAATAACCACCGAGGTGATCATGCGCATGTACATGTACAGGAAAACATATTACATGATTTCCACATAAAAGCGCCCGTCACCAAAAAAAAGCGACCCTTTTCGCACAAAATTCACCCCACATTTTTTCGTAGACCTTATATCACTGTGAACAAGCTGTGGTGACAAAGTGCCAAAAAATTACCAGTAACTTACTCCCTTTTCCTACTGATCTTGTTTCGACGCAATCGATGATTTCAAGAAAATGTCGCCACTAGCGGTATTGTGCGTTTCGTTTTGACACTAACCCATACTGCTGATTTTCCTTAATGTCACCAGTGTTATCGTTCCCTTAAACTGATTATACTGGTGACGTTTGTAAAAATCAGCGTTTAGATGCCCCAAATGTGTTTCCGCTGGTGGTGACAAATAAAGAAATGACCGATTATATCTGGGCGGTTGATCTTTGATGTCAAGGCCCGAGGCAGTGGTAGAGATTAATGTTCGTGAGGCAGGACGGGTGTGTCCCTTATCGGTATTATCGGTGACGCGCAGACGACAGCAAGGTTTAACTATCCATGTCTGCTGCTAATCACCAAATATGAGTGGAAATCAGCAAGAAGGGTTCGTAAGTACAGATACGGTCTGGATTGTATCTCATTTGCTGAGTAGAGCTGTGCTAAGACGAAATTATTTCATTTAACTCGAAATAGCAGCGCAAACCTGAGGTGGAGTACGGCATGGCCTAATGAATATTTACGACGTTTATAAACTGGTGGAGGGAGAAGAGGTTCTTTCTGCCCAGTGGCAAAAGTAGGAGAATTAGAGAGGGGTGAGGAGGCGAGGTGGGAAGGGCTGACGGGGACGCGTTTCATTGACAGCGGTTAAGTTAAGCTTTTTTGGTGGAGACACGGTTGACTGTACAGCTATACCGATGTCTCTGCATGATTGGGCGGGAGTTAATAGGTTGAGCGGCAATCGCTGGCAGACACATCGAGCAAGCCAGTAAATTCTGTCTGGATTTTCTTGGTATATTATTTATTTAAGGATTGACTGTGATTTTTGTTACGTTCGTTGGGGTATGAACTTAAAAACCGCTGTGCAAACTGTATGATTCCGCGTAGCGGATCATACAAAGTTTGCACAGCGGTTTTTAAGTTCATACCCCAATGAACGTAACAAAAATCACAGCCAATCCTTATAATTAAATTAATCAAGCAAAACTAATCCAATAAGAGAAGAAATTGAAAGTGAAACGAACGAATTCTTCCGCTTAATTCTTGTAACAATACAAAACACTGCGCGTATAAATAGTCAACAAGGTTCGTAACTCCTAGCAACGTCTAACTGCACGCGCACCTCACTCGGTCGGCCTAGCGCGGCTCAAACAGTGTTCAGTTTGACAGTTTGTTGCACATGGAGCCATTGGAGAGAAACTTCTCAGTCAGGGATAATTATTTAGGTCAGAAAAACTGAAACACACAAGAAATTCTGCGAATGAAGAATGAGATATGAAACCATGCAGAAGAGGAGAAATTGCTCGAGTTGAGTTGGCCTTGCCGGGAATATTCCATTCAGAGCCGACTGATCAGCCGACTGGGCGATGCATTTTCTTGCTGTTTTACCGCGCCCCGGTTAGGCATACGGAGGACGATTTCACTGATCAATATGTTGTTCTGAGCTTGGGAACATTCTCTGTCGCAGTCTATAACGGAACTTTCTTCCTTTCGGTATCCGCTCAGATCAATAATGTGACGAAACTCGGCATTATTCACCGCTGTACCCGTCACATCAGTGACATGTGGACTGTGGTGTAATCGAGGAAGTGTGCTGTGTTGTGTTCGAGCGGACGCATGAATTTGTATGATATCATTATCAGACAGGAAACGTGAAAATTGATATTCTTTCACAGATTTCGAAGTGTATACAGTTCTGGTGAACTGATTGCAGCTTTTATGAACAGCGATTGAACGATGATGTTGCACTCGTAGGCCACATAACAGGTTTTGTGGAATTAACATTCTGTAACACTCTCCCCCCCCCCCCTTGACTGGAGGGATTTTATCGGACATCTGCAGTACGGAACGATATTTGTTGCATACATTCGCTTATCGTGGCAGTCCGTATAGTTTGTCAATTTTTGTGTTTGGGTTCGTGAGAGAGGACGACATATTCCCTTTGATTTCCATCAGTGCAAAACTCCCCCGCCCCCGACCCGCACCACAACAGCGAAAGCCGGTGGATGAAATTCCACTCCACGGGAACGGTAACGAATGAATGGAATATCTTACCAAACTCTCAGGTACGATGTGGGTTTCAGGAGTTCACCGGGTGTGATAATTTCTTTACAATGATTTGTGATAAAAGCGGGTAAGCGAAAATTCAATGTCAAAATCTCGTTCAAGGTCACGGAGATGTCGATTTATTGCTGTCAGCTGATTTCCAGGACAGAAACTGAAAGACATTATCTCGGCTCTTTTCTCTTCGAAATTCTTGTAATTTTACAAACAATTTTCTCAATACAAATAAATATTTAAATTGACTCTGTCCAGTTGGTTTTAGAGTTTTCTGTTGGCATTATTTGAGCAATATTATGCACTAAAATCTGAATCGATTTACACTACGTCCAGTGATCCAGACCAGTGCTATTTATAGCAAACAAGTAGTGCAGTTGTGGGCGTGGCATATATTTTTAGATTCATTGAAGCATGAACCGAAAAATTTAGTACTAATCAGCCAATCAAATCGCTGGATTTACGAACAATACGGGGGGAATTTAATTATTAATTCTTAACTATATATGGGCTATCATCTGTACAAAAGTATTGACACTGTGAAATACTGTGAACAAATTATTTTCATTTCAAAAGAAGAAAAAAAGAACAAAATAGAATATCCGCAGCACAGCATCCCTATTTTTGAGGATCTGTGATCAGAAACAAATATTTTTTTGGTCTAAACGTGATATTTTAAGCTATTTCATGCAGTCAGCAATGATAATATAAAAATAGCGATAAATAATCTGTTAATTTTTAATCATTTTTTGTTTGACTGTATATCTTATGCGGCATGAATTTCAACTCTCAAGGTTAACCTCGACCTAATGAACAAATCGTTTGAAATAAGTGTCATACTTTCATAATCACACAATACGAAACCGGAATTGGAATGGTTTTGTATGCCCGTGTAACGTGTATGTGAAAGGTCCCACAAATTACAAGGATTCGGTTTACCAGGAAGTAAGTAGGAAATTAATCCTAATTAGTACTAGTTTCCATACATTTATCAAAATAAATCAATATGGTGATTTGGTTTCTAAAGAATTCAGCACATTGTTCATCTATATTCTCAGAGAACGACTGATGGGATGTTTATCTACATCGACAGCTTGACTGTGTTATTCATGTGCACACCATGGAATTCTCTTGTTGAAAAGATCACCATGATGTCATCAATAAAACCTGTTAACCGCTTGTCTCTTGCTAGAAAACCAGATTACTGTTTGTACATTTGTTCAGGATAATTATCGTTTGAATAAATATTTAGATTATTGCACTCCTCTCCCTCCGCCTCTCTCGTCCAACTGTGCTGCAGCTGATGGCAATAGATCCCTCTTCTTCTGACCTCACCTCAGCCATCAGTCAGATTTTCGGACAGGATTTCTGCCCCAGCAACACACCACCGGAAGTGACATCATATAGAGTAAATGCGATGTTTGTGGGAAGTTCAGATTACTTTTCAATTCTGCATTATATCTCAGTTGACCTAGCGTTAAGAAGAATGATCTTGAGATTATTTTCGTCTTTTATATGAGGCAAGCATATGAAAGGTAGCTCGATCATGTGCAGAATTAACAGAGTCATTCGGTCAATTCAAACAACGCGGTGTGTGTGTGTGTGTGGGTGTGTCCGTATACGCCGTGGCCACGCCAAAGCGGTCGACTACCTCTATTGGGACAGGGATATACGTGGGGTGAGCCTGCAAAACGGAGCATGCGCTGTGGTTAGGAAATGGCATCAGTCCACTAATAATTTTGTTACTTGTTTTGTATTAGGATAAAAAATCCCCCCCAAAAAATCAGAAAACTCTCGATGAATAAATCCACTTGGCATGACAATATTCACCTTGTGGGACATTAACTGTGAAAGTCTGGACAGGAGTTGACCATGGAAATTTCAAATTCCTGTTATTGACAGCTAACCGGTGTTACCGAATGTCATTCAATTTGTAAACAGGGAGCCCTCTCACCTCTCATTGATCATGTCTCCATCCACCATGCTTTTCCCAAAGTGGTCCAAATCAACACCCGGAAGTACAGTTTGGAGCCTCATCTGCAATTTGAAACATCAGATCTATCAGAAATGCTAAAACATCACAGCTCATAAAATCCACAAAGATCTGGTCTCAAATTTCTAAACAATGCAGTTCGAGGGCTCCGACCCGAATTGCCGCGAGGTTTTTTGATGAGGTCTAAAACTAAACATCGCAACATTATTACACGACAATATTTACTAAGGCGGTCATTAACTCCTAATGAAAATGTTCCTATATTACTCAAACGGTATGATTTATAGGTACATGTATGGGACCTACACCAATGAATTCCTTAAAACAAAGAGGTTAATCGACATGTATCGATGATGTCCTCATGACGTCACCAAACCGGAACTAGATGATATCTAGAGATGTGAAACTTTTGACGTCATCGAACCGGTAGTTTACTCAAACAGGGACGCAATGCTATTGATGTCGTACTATAAAAATGTACAAGACAGCTGAAAAAAATAATATTCAATTAATTAGTAAGATGACATTTTAACATAATATACATTAACAGTCCATTCTTTCATATAACGGCATGATATTTCTGTGGGGCAGCACTATAAAAATAGCAGGATTAGATCTGCTCTGTTAAAAGGAGGCAGCTCTTCATTTTTATAGGAATATAGGTCTAAATAAGATGTTCCGTTAGGGCTATCTATAGTTTACTTCATATCCAGTAAAAGTGGATATATATCCTTCACTGCGTGATTTATATAGCGATTATTTACAGCAAGAAGATCGTCTATATAGCGTTTGGTGAATGAGAAGGAACGGGCTTTAAAATTATCTATTTTATAAAGCTCCTGTGTCTGAAACGCACAACAACCCAAATGTAAATGTGAGAACATTACCTAGCCAATTCAATCTATTACGGCTATATCAAATACAATGTTGTGTAAGTTTATGCAACATACTTTTCGATCGGAGTTTGAAAGTTTCGGCATGCTAATATCGAGGGAAGGGTATACGAATTGGTTTACGCTAGTTGATATACGGAAAAGCTACGATGAAATGTGTATTAATAAACTATCATCAGTGGTTAGTCATCAAAGCTCGAATCGATCTCACAAGCAATATCGTAATAGGGCTAAATAGCAAACGACGTAGAAGCAAAACTACTAAAGGAATAACACGTGAATCACAACATTATTCTACTAGAAGCGGCGCCTACTTGGTCATTCGCAGCACACACTCAATCCAATTGTTTCCGCTCAAAAATCCCAGTCACTTCAAAGTTGACTTGAATAAATCATTGCGATAAGATCGAGGATAGTTCGTCGGACTCGTTAAGATATTCCTCCCCAAACAGTCGAACATATGACGCAAATTCTATGCAGGAGATACGAGAGTACCTCTTCTACGTCGTGTCGAATTCGGAGGATTGGCTAGAAAAACGTTAACTGGAGTCTATTCATCGCCGTACTACTTTCCCACAATCGGGTATGTCGAAGAATGAACGAGTTGAAGTGGCTTCATTCCTCACCCAGTCTTTATCGATTACACTTCATTTGAAGAGTCATCCCTTCACCTCATAATCATGGAATCATCAGAATTTACGGAAACATTAACTGTGGAGTTCACGCTCTGTTCCATACCTACGAACCTAATGGCGGAGGAAATAATGTATCTCGTAGAGGTTAAACCAACTTCACAAATCACAGATTACGGCCCGATAGTCTTTTGACTTCTGTTCAAGGTATGGCCCATACAGACCTTAGACGCAGTAGAGCAGACTATACGTTCAATGTAAAGTAATGCGAAAGGATGGAAGTCTCCTCATAGAGAAAGAAAAATGAGGCCCCGTAGATTTGTTATAGTCGATGTGGTCGTAAGTAGATGTAACGATGCTGGGGAAACCGACAACTTCCAATTCAGCCAACTTCCCATACCAAGTCTACATTCGAACTGTGATGAATTTTAGAGAAGATATGAAACAGGGTCACTTTCAGTCCAACTATCGTCTCAAGATTCCGGCAATCTTCTGGATACAGATTGCGTCACAAGATATTACGTAAGAGAAAATAATGTAACAGATAACTTAGCTTAGCTTAGATATTACTTAGCGGGAAATAACGTAACGGGAAGTTAGGTTAGAGGAAATTATGTAGCAGGAAATTGCGTAGCAAGAAATTACTCAAGAGGAAATTATGTTACAGAATATTTTGTAACGGGATATTATATAACAGAAAATTATGTAACAGGACGTTATGTGACAGAAAATTGCGTAACAGATATTACGTCAAATGACCAACTTATGATGTCATTGCTGTCGGCTCCGCAGCTGTCTTCGTTCTCTCCTTTTTTCCCCTACTGCTTATAATTACGCTGGAGGAGATTTTCTCCTCGAATGTAGTGTTACAGGATATAATTAACCATATTTATGTGTTTTGTATAAAGAGCAGGAAAAGTATGTGTTCTACTGTAATGTATACAATTGCTACTGAGAGCAAATATTCAATAAACAAGGGTAAGCTTTCGATGGTTTCTTCTATATTGTTGGCTTTCTCCAATGAGGTAGCCTCGAACATCTGAGGTTAACTTGGAATGGTTTGCAATCGGGTGAACTGTCAATTAATAACACATAATTCATAGTTCATACAGGAGCACAGAATGGACTCGCTGACGATGGCTGTGTTCTTCTTGTCGCTGCAATCACAAATGGCACGGGCTACTGAATACTGCACCATGGAAAATGGGACAAAGTTTGATGCGAGCAGACAAGGGCTCGCGAAAGTCCCGAAGGATATTCCCGAAGACACCGTGAAGCTCAATCTTTCCAACAACCACTTGACGGTTCTACCGTCTCAGTGCTTCTCCAAGATTAACAAACTCCAGTATCTTGACTTACCGTATAACGACATAAAACGTATAGAAGAGAAAGCTTTATTGGGTCTAGAGAGTTTGTGTTACTTTGACCTACGAGGAAACAGGATCGATCTATGTAACACGAGCTCGTACCCTCCTTCTCTGCTAAATTCCCTATCGTCTCTGAAAGTGTTGCATTTCGAGGATCAGTATAGCTCATGGATCTGGTGCCCGGAGAGCGAAGAATTCTTTCTACCACTCAAAAATGTACGAGAACTGTCCCTAGTAAAATCATCGGAGTTCACATCCGACCTGAAATTCGGTTCTGGATTCGCCATGATGACGTTTCTAGAGAAGCTGCACATCAAATGCACATTCTGTGAAATTTCTGAAGTCACCTTTGATTCATTTAAAAATTCCAGCATACATACAATCAGTATGGAAAAAGTCTGGTATGCTCATCCTAAGGCATTTTCCAAGTTATTGAATATCAAAAATATTATTATTCGCAAAAGTAAGTATCTCGGTCTGAAAGATGCATTAATGAGCCTTGGCGGCTTGGAACATCGTAACATGACCAGCATCGCGTTGAGCGGTGTGAACCTCGACTGGCAGAATGAAAATGCAAACGTTGATAACTTTCGTCTCAGGCTGGACACCGTGAAATATTTAGCGAACATCTGCGTGCAAACCATCGACCTCAGCGAGAATAATATCATTTCAGCCAATAACGTGTTCACTACAAACACCTTCAAATACTATGACTGTCTTCTAAATTTCAATTTCAAGTTGAACAATGTCGTATCTCTCGACGATCTTTTTAATAACCTTTTGACATTTCCTAATTTCCGACGAGTGGATGTCAGTTGGACTAAAGGGATTTCCGAATTAAGGTTCTGGGCTGGAGAAAAACATTGTTTCATTTATGATAGGAAGCCAAACCATTACATTGATTTATTCAATTGTAGCTATAACCCAATCGTCCCCTTCACTCCTATCCTAATCTCGAAGTTGGTGGTTTTAGACATGGCATATAGCGGGATGGTTATAGACAGGGCATATAGCATCATAGATGATTATTTTCCGGGCAATCCAATGTGGGCACGGTTGGAAATCTTTAATATATCCGGTTGGAAACTTACTGAAATGCTTGTAACCACTTTTGGCTCCTTTCCCGAACTGAGAGTCTTGATTGCACGTGACGCTAACCTAAACTTGGTTTTGGAAAGAGACACTAAAGCGAGATTTTTTAAAGCTGCCCCTAAATTGAATATATTGGATCTGGCGGGCAATGGCATCAGTTACTTGCATCCAGACATTTTCACCGGTCTGCCTCTTGAAACGATTGACGTAAGCAATAACAAGCTTCTGCGTTTGATGCCAGCGATTCGAAGTTCAACCACTCTGTGCTCACTTGATCTGTCCTACAACTCTATCACAACATTCGACGAGGAAGAGCGGAAATGGATTGAACAGATGACGTTTTTTCGACATAGCACAGACAAATGTATTATTACCACCCACGGAAACCCATTCGCTTG
>JAVTVY010006815.1:0-41110 GCA_036873755.1 Hanleya hanleyi
GGATGACGCGGGATGACGCGCGCGCTGCGGGGCGCTGGGGCGGGAAAACACCCCGGCGGTTGAACATTGCAACTCTTGTATGTTTGGAGGTAGTGTTTAGTGAAAACCCGGAAGTGACGTGACAACCCACGTCACCTGCGTATATACGCCTGTAAAATAGAGCCGATTTTATTTCTTTGGAAGGGACAAGGTGAATTGCGCTTTTTATACTACTAAACTGTGATGTAGATTACATCTTACATAGGCCTTAAGGCCGTGATATGCATATGAAGTATTCTGGGGCATGGTCAATACTTTCCAATTTTCCCTTCGTCTACTACTCGCCGATTTTTTGATTTTTTTATTATTTATTTATTTATTTATTTATTTATTTCCTCGAGAGCTTTAAAATAAGACCTCACTCTACCCCATCGGGCCACTAGTGCTCCAACATGTCCACCCCGTATGGATTGATACATACTAATATCCCAGTATATGAGTGTATATGGGTCTATATGGATCTATATGGATCTATATACAAGCCTACGCGGTACTTTCAAATTTTTTTCCATCGTATTCTACATGATCAACCTCATAGCTCATAGTAAAAGCCATAAAAAAACCCGATCACCCCTATACCCATTCAGGCTAAATATAGCGGACATGATCTTCGAATTGGTCTAGTCCGAGTTGTCTCCCTTGCACCAAAGCGTATAGATGGCGCTGTGGTTTGAACGACTTTATTATCCGGGGAAATTTTTGTGTTCAGTAGCCATTTTGTGTTTTCTGAGCGGGAGAACATTCTCTGTTGCAGTGTATAACGGAACTTTGTTCCATTTCGGTATCCGCTGAGATGAATAATGTGATCTGCATCATGCATCGCCTGCATGTCACACGTAGACTGAAATCGAGGGAGTGTGCTGTGTTCCAGCGGACGCATCAATTTGTGTGATATCCGACAGGAAACGTGAAAATTGATATTCTTTCATAGATTTCGAAGTGTATAGGGGCCTACAGTTCTGGTGAGAATGAACGCAGCCTTTATGATCAGCGATTGAACGATAATGTAGGCCACCGAACAGGTTTTGTGGAATCAACATTCTGTAACGACTGGAGGGATTTTATCGGACATGTGCAGTACGGTACGGAACGCTTATCGTGGCAGTCCGTATAATTTGTCAATTTTTGTGTTTGGCACCACAACAGTGAAAGCTGATGGATGAAATTCTACTGCACGGGAACGGTAACGAATGAATGGAATATCTTACCAAACTCTCAGGGAGGATGTGGGTTTCAGGAGTTCACCGGGTGTGACAATTTCTTTATAATGATTTGTGATAAAAGCGGGTAAAACCTAATGTCAAAATCTCCTTGAAGGTCACGGAGATGTCGATTTATTGCTGATCAGCTGATTTCCAGGACAGACAGACATTATTTCGGCTCTTTTCTCTTCGAAATTCTTGTAATTTGCTCAATACAAATAAATATTTAAATTGACTCTGAGTTTTCTGTTGGCATTATTTCAGCAATATTATGCACTAATGGGTTTTATCGAAAAAATCATAAGAAATTTAATGCTTTGGGACAAGGGGTACATACACAGCACAGTGGGATTCTTGCACTGCCTGACACGGGTGAGTGGGTGGGTTCAAAATGGCGTCTGTGGATTGGCCGTCATTTTGAACCCACCCAATCACTATACAGTGGGTCAGCCTATATCTTGCACGCACTGACGCCGGTGAGTGGGTGGGTTAAAAATGGAGGACTGTGCATCACGGCCATTTTGTACTCACCTCCCCACTAGACTATAAAAAGCCTATAATTTTGATATGTATTCACCAATACACCATCATGAGTTTTCGAAGACGACGTGCCCCTCTGTTTACACATCATCCGACTCGAGACCCGAGAATTGCTCAGACAGAAGAACTCAGAGAAATCGTTGCCCATGAAGAAGAAGAAGATGGAAGTCAATTGATGATCATCTCCAGTTTTCAACGAGTACTTGAAGATGAATCCACGTTAATCAACAGTACCGAAGCACTCGCACAACAATTGCGGGAAGAAGTAAGAACAGAAGAAAGTAGCCGGCTGCGAAGACTGAGTGAACAACAGGACCAAGACATACACAGAATGGAAGAAAACGACAGTGATGTGACGGAAAGTGGAGAACAAGACGAGCTGCCCTGGCTAAATTCTAATAGACCTCCCACAACAACCACGATGACACCGCCTGTCTACACTGAAAGTATAAAGACTGAACACCCTACAGCCGGACCTCCTACCATTGTCGAAACTCCCACAATTTCAGCGGTAGAAACACCACAACCCTGTCGCCACCAAGTCGAGATAATCCAACTCAATGAACAGATTATGGTCATGCAGAGAGGGCTGGATGGGATGGAAACAACCCTAAATGGAATGGAAGCGCAAATTACCATACTCAAGAAAGAACGCCGTGTCGAAGAGAAAAAAAACACGATGCAGTATCTGTGCGGAGGAGGAAAGTTGGTATGCCGTGTTACCTTGTGGACATCTTTGCCTATGCAAGGATTGCTGGGTAACCCTGACGTGTCAAGGTGCGATGTGTCGATGCATTGATGCCGGCGAGACCCATTTGAAAATAAAATGTCCGATATGCAGAAAACATGTAGGAGGCGTGAAGCGAATATTCCGCGCCTAAAGTGTGTCGTATCACGCTATCAACGGCCCTTTTCAGGGCCAACCCATCTTACCGGAAGAGAAAACTTCTTTCCTAAGCACACCAACTAACACCAGAATGCCCATCATCCTTTTTCCCCAAAAAAAAAATTTTTTTCAAAAAATTTTTTTTGAAAACAAAAATCTTCATACGTCAAGTCAACAAAATTTTATTTTCAGGTAGAGGGTCGAGTCAGGTATCATATTGAAGCTGACGTGAAATGCTTCACAATGATACTTCACTCGACCCGATTGGACCATTAGGGGCGTCTCTAACCTCAAAAAAAGATTATTTTGAAAATAAATATCAACATCCGGTGTATGAAGATTTTTTATTTTAGAGGTCGAGTGAGGTATCTAATGGAAGCTGACGTGAAATGCTTCACAATGATACCTCACTCGACCCGATTGCACCACTAGGGGCTGCCCTAACTCCAATAAAGGCTATTTTGATTTTTCTGCGCATGCGCGAAGTCCAAAGGCTATGAAAATAGCCTTTTTTGGGGTTAGAGGCGTCCCTAATGAACCAATCGGGTCGAGTGAGGTATTAAATTGAAGGTGACGTGAAGGAGCATCTGATAGACTGGGTATGGGCTTGAATTAGGGTAATTGTGCGCATGCCCGAAGATGATATCAAAAATATGAATCTTGAAAAATAGCCTTTTTGGAGTTAGAGGCGTCCCTAATGGACCAATCGGGTCGAGTGAGGTATCAAATTGAAGGTAACGTGAAGGAGCATCTGATGAACTGGTGTAGGTTGAACTATAAGCATTCTGCGCATGCGCAATCTTCAAAATAGCCGTTTTTGGAGTTAGGGCAGCCCCTAGTGGTCCAATCGGGTCGAGTGAGGTATCAATGTGAAGCATTTCACGTCAGCTTCCATTTAATACTTCACTCGACGCACTACCTCTAAAATAAAAAAAAAAAAAATCTTCGTACACCCGATGTTGACATTTATCTGCAAAATAGCCTTTTTGGAGCTAGGAGAGCCCCTAGTGGCCCGATCGAGCCGAGTGAGGTATCAATGTGAAGGTGAGATGAAGGGCCATCTGATGGACTGGTGTGGGTTGAACTATCAGCATTCTGCGCATGCGCAAGAATGGAAATAGACGTTTTTGGAGCTATTTGACTATTAAAAAAAGGAAAAAAATGAACACTAAGCAAAAGTAAAAGGTTCACAAACCATACAACACAGGCAAGCTGACTGGATGACTGGCTGGCTGACTGGCTGGCTGGCTAGAGGTGAAGCAGACTAGAGGTGAAAACAGGCAGGCTGGCTGGTCAGGTCAGGTAAGTCAGAGTGCTCCACAAAGTAGTGCAATTGAATACACCCCTTTCCCTAAAAATCGACTGCTTTTATACGTTTTCCCCGTGAGTGGGTGGGTTCAAAATGGCAGACCCTTATTTTACACACACAACACCCTCAGCCACCATTTTAAACCCACCCACTCACATCCCAGGTCAAATCAGTGCACCCGAGTGAGTGGGTGGGTTCAAAATGGCGGACTTTCAACGTCCCAGAGAAAATAAACGGCCACCATTTTGAACCCACCCACTCAATCACCCCGGTGAGTGGGTGGGTTCAAAATGGCGGACCCTTATTTTACACACACAACACCAAAAGCCGCCATTTTAAACCCACCCACTCACATCCCAGGTCAAATCAGTGCACCCGAGTGAGTGGGTGGGTTCAAAATGGCGGACTTTCAACGTCCCAGAGAAAATAACCGGCCACCATTTTGAACCCACCCACTCACATAGCACTCAATCACCCCGGTGAGTGGGTGGGTTCAAAATGGCGGACCCTTATTTTACACACACAACACCCTAAGCCGCCATTTTAAACCCACCCACTCACATCACAGGTCAATCAGTGCACCCAAGTGAGTGGGTGGGTTCAAAATGGCGGACTTTCAACGTCCGCCATTTTGAACCCACCCACTCACATCTCAACAAAATTAACTCACGTATGCGAACCCCCCCTATGGCAACCCAAAAATTAACTCCGCGCATGCGCAGTGAGGCGCTAAATACCCGTTTTACTCTATATATACTACTTATACTGTTACTGGCCTTAACCAATGTGATTTGTGTTTGCGCCAATAAACGAATCTGAATCTGAATCTGAATCTGTATCATTTAAAAAAAAAATGGTGTCAACTTATGCTTACGTACTTTTAAACCACAGGCCCGCAAAACAAGAGATTTGGAAGGTTGTGGGGGGGCGGTGGCATTAGGGTGAAGTGTCGAAATATGGGGCCTCTATATATAACCCCATGCTTTATATAAAAAAAACACCGGCGTTTTTTATAAAACATGGGGTTACAGAGGCCCCATATTGGCTTTCCTCCCTGTCCGCCCCCCACAACCCCCACCCACCAAATCTCTCGTTTTGCGGGCCTGTGATTCAAACATATATACACATGGATACAAGCCACACTGCTGGCTATGAATAAATTGCAGTGTACATGTAATAAAAG
The DNA here is from genome assembly GCA_036873755.1 of Hanleya hanleyi. NCBI lineage: Eukaryota > Metazoa > Mollusca > Polyplacophora > Lepidopleurida > Hanleyidae > Hanleya > Hanleya hanleyi. The sequence continues at coordinate 5,160 of JAVTVY010006815.1, forward strand.
CGAAGTCTCTGAACTGTCGGTGTAGGAGTAATTTGCCCTTGCCCGCTAGTAGGCGCTGGAGTTGGGGGACAAAATGTTGACTGGATAACATGCAAAGAGATAGTGCGGCCGGAAATAGTGCAATAAATTGAGCAAACGGCATTTCCAATAATTTCAAAATTGAGCTGGGCGCATGACAGATCACCCTTGTCAATGTAATATTTTTTATTACGCCTCAGAGTAGATTGTTTGATAGCCGATTGGTCAATTGCCATCCCATAAATAGTTCGTATTAGGTCAGCTACACACCACATACGAATAATCACGTGTTAACGTTACCATAGTGGAACGTGGAATTGACGTAGCCTGTCCTTCAAGGCAACGTCACAAAGCCGACACGTAAGAAAACGAAGAGCTACGTCGTACCAATGGCTTTGTGACGTTGCGCCTCAGCGTTTGCATTCAACCCAAAGACGTTGTGGGCATGCGCGACTCATAGAACCTGTTTCGTATTAGGTCAGTAAATGTGAATCAGTTGAAATTGTCTTACGAAAACAAACCGCATTCAATCGTTGTTGTTGTTGCTTTTTCGGCTTAAACAAAGGCTCTTCGGCATAATAAAATCGTTATGATGTTTGTTTGAGGGGGCATACGAACTATTTACATGGTCAGTGTGGGGAATTCTTATCGGTCTCGCCTGACGGCTCGACCGATAAGAATTCCCGACACTGACCATGTAAATAGTTCGTATGCCCCCTCAAACAAACATCATAACTGATAATATTTGCACATATTCACGTTCAAGACGACATTTTCTATTGTAACGCCAACGACGTCATTATATAAGGCGAAATGACCTTTGTTCTACGTCATGATGCAGTCATCATATCCGAATGTCGAATGACATCACAATACAACGTTGCTACAAGAGCGATACATTGTATAGGATTTTGTCCTACCACTGGCGGACAGGAGCAAATACTCTTACCGTTACAGTTTGGAGACTTCCGTATTGATTACACACCTTAAAATTGAGGTGTACAATCTCAGTGTTTTTGTAATGAAGTTCAACAATGGGGCTTGCCAGCCGAAACAAAATCTGGGCTGAAATTGATGTCTCTCAAACTCGGCGAAAGTGACATATGTTACAACAGGTACAAAATGAAACACATTTGACCACAAAAAACTAAACTTGTTTCCACCATTCACGAGAAAATAGAAGGAGTTGATCTCTAAAAATAAACAGCATGGCATGCCGTTTATTTTTCCACTGCCGTGTCAACAAGCGTATACACGTATGGTGCGTTCTACCAACGTACGCTATGCGACATCACCGAACCGTGGCACGAGCCATGACGTTATCCCATGGCTGCAGCTGTGCAGCATTCAAATTCGTGAGCGTCGCTACGTCACTCATACGTCACGCAGTGACGTCATTTTCCTCTCCGCGTACAACACACACTCAATGGCGAGACAGAAAAGCCGTCGAAGTGGGCAGAGTTACAAATTTCTCTGACAAGATATTCTTGCATTCGTTGTATATGACGATCCCACAATCGTCAAATATAATACATATGATGCTTTGGTAATCTTCCCTGCTGAAAAAACGCACAGGGGAGAGGTTACAAAATCCATCCATTTTGAGGCTGATTACATCTTTAACTACCAGTAATTTATTAGGCCTATGTGATGGTGTCGTGTAATTCGATTCATTTTTAATATTTGTCAATTGAAAAATAATTACAAACACTATGTAGCCTACAAAATTCAACAATATTTTACTTTGTCATGCCTGCCAATATATGTGGTGGGGAAAAACCAGTATTGCAGGGCAAATCACCATCACCAGAACTAATTTACAAATTTCCGAATATATAATATACATAAAGGCCCATTTCCACAGCACGCGTCGTGACAACCACAACTGCATACCACAACCTTTTGCAGTTTGGCGCATTTCCACACCACGCGTTATGACAGCGACACTCTCGCCATTCCAGCCATTCAACGGAAGGGATTCCCCTCAACCTAGCTGGGCCAACGATTTCTATCCCCTCCGATTGGTCGGTAGTTCAGCAACAACACGTTGAAATACCCTGGTTCTAATTTTGTTGCTCGTCAAAAATGTGGTTCTGATGTCGCCACGACTGACACGTGCTGTTCATATTCAGAACCATCGTACCTCCGAATGGGCAGGATAAATGAACCCAAGTAGTTGTTGTGTTCCACTGTTGGGATGGTCTCCACGTTCCTGTTCTCAAACCGAGGAGTACATGTAGACTGGATGAGTCTCTATTTCATATGTACTATTTAATAATAATAAAATGATCTTTAATAAATATATTGATAAGTAAATAAAAAAATGAAAAAAAAAAATAAAAATAGAAAACTTATTTTTGAAATAGAGACTGGACGATTTGATGGGTTTCGTCGTGTATAGAGATTCCATCTGGAGGCGTGGTTAGTCTGGACGATTGACATGTTTTTACCTTCGGTCGCAATATTTGTATCAATTTTATTCTAACGCCAAACTGTGACGTGGCAGTAACGTCATTCCAATTGTTGAGGTCATGGTAGTAATGTCATTCTCATTGTTGACATCACATGAACGCATTACTTCCAGCGTGCGTACATATGAACGGACCAATCAAATCCTTTGAGTTGGAGGCGGGGTCAGAATACAGAGTTTCATTGGTGACAAAAAATGCACAGTATGCACAGTATATTGTGCATTTTTTCTTGCAAAGTTAGCTCCCTTAATTGTGACGTTCCGTCCAGTCCCTGTTTCAAGCATTTCTTAATAGACAGAGTTGCTTCCTTTTGTTCCCCCTTTAAAATACATTATGAAACAGGGACGGAGTTCAGTCGAACCGAGGAGTTGCCTTAAGCTATACCCATCTTCACAAGTCCAGGTAAATCCTAAATCCTTGCAGAGGGTTTAAATTACCTGGACATTTTTGGTGATTCGAATGAGTTCTTGAGTCGATGCCTCTATTATACAATCTCGTACATTTTATCCCCCGCGCTTGTTTTGAATTAGCATGTCGGTATCCCCAGCCTGCAGTTTTTGCTTTGACTTCCGATGTCCATTTCCGCTTGACATCAGTTTGGCCCGCGATGAAATTGAAATCTGTCACATTTCATACCACGCAGCGAATTGGCCTAATCAACCAGCTTAGCGCGTTCACGGATTGGGTTGATTCAGGGGAAACCCCGTCATCTGTTTATATCCAGAACTCGTATGGTTAACTAACCAAGCCAGTGTATCGATTCCAATAGATCGATCGATATACTGGCCCATTCGCAACTTCTCGGGGATCTCCGGTTTGAGATGTCCCTCGAAGGCCGTTGACGCCATATTGGACTAGAGCGTGGTCACGTGTGTTTCGGTCTGTCAGGGAACTGTCAGTGACGCCACGGGAATTATATCTTGCCAATACGTGGCGTGTGTACCATTTAAACTGATGGTTTTCTATTGAAACGTGCTTCGAATGAAAAGAATAAACAGTTTTTAGAATATCTGACGTAAATCAGAGACTCGCAGGGAAATATTTGCTGGTCGGGGATTAAGGCTTCCGCGAGAGTGATTGGGCTTCGGAGCCATGCGTATTAAACCCTTCCGGCGCGTCACATCTGGAGATTCATAGGAAATTCATGTTGTCGTCCCCCGAGCGTAGAATCAGTCCTCTTCGTAGATTTCCGCTCGGGAGTTCCGAATGATACTGGCCGGGTCATACCTAAGACTTGAAAAATGGAACTTGTTGCTCCCTCGCTTACGCTCAGCATTAAGAGGATAGAACAAGGACTGGTTCGCTTGGTGTCGGTATAATGTGACTGAGTGGGGTGTCATGTCTGCCTACGGCATGTTATTTCAGTGGGACAGCACTATAAAATGGCAGTATTAGATCTGCTCTGTTACAAGTAGGTACCCCTGCCCCTCCCCCTCCCCTCCCCTCCCTTCCCCGTCGTGATACAGCTGAAAAAATGTTGAAAGCGACGTTAAACCCTATTCACTCACTCACTGTGATATAGCTGAAAAAAAGTTGAAAGCGACGTTAAACCCTATTCACTCACTCACTCGATATACTGGCTCGCGAGGATGTAAGCTACCTGGTGAATACATTCATTACACTACCTGTTTTCCGCACTGTATTTTTATTTTGCATATTTTTAATAAAGTCAGCATGATCTTGACTTTCTTCGATAAATATCGGCTGCTTTGACCTCTTGATTCCACTTTCAGTGTGTGGTTGTTGGAAAAGATCTATGTCACTGTTTACTTGTATCACTTTCGTTATCAGGGGATGCAAGTGTAACTTGCAGGGCAATCTGTTAGTTGAGCTGGTGGGAGGGAACAAATTGTTTCACTTTTACACATGAATTGACTTTGAGTTTGATCCAAAGCCATGGCAAGGATGTTGTCGCTGTTGGTGGAAGTTTCACTGTCCGACCAGAAACCTAAATCAAAATTTGGACGTTCAGAGTCTGAATTTGTACCAAACAGGCTATTATTGCGTCATCACAAACTGACACATTCCTATCGGGAATCTGTATAGATGACCGAGATGGTTACAGGTTGCTCCTCTGCCAAGACGACCACTGACGTCACACAGTACAGTAAGTCACGAATATAGGTCAACAATGCAATAACGACAATAGAAAAGTTAATAACATTAAACAGGAACAAACTATATATACATGAACGACAGCAACAACTAGAAAACGGTGAAATCGAGCAGCTATATAGGCAATGGTAGAGCTAGAGTCGGCGACGAAGCGAAGATTAATAATTTTGGATGTACGGTGGCAGACGACATTGTTCCCCATTATTTATTCAGTCTGCTTGTGTTTTAGATGGAGAAAACCATCCATGAATTGATGTGATATCTGACCGTCAGATATCCTCTGTGTTTCTGTGTTGTTTTTTTATATGTGATGTTTACTCACTAAAAATGAGCAAACCGCAAGTTTTGAGTGTATGCAATGTGAGTTTTGGGTTTAGATTGTGTGCTATTTTTGATGACCTAGATAATTTCGCATCTATGTCAGGGAGGGGTTTCCCACTGTCACATTCCAGGGCATTGAGGTCACGGTCAAAAGTAGTCCGGCTAACTTTCAATTGATCGCTATCCTAACCTGCATAGGTATATGATAATTTTCATTATCCCATCACCAATTATATAATAAAAATCTATATTCATATCTACAATCGCAGTGAGATCCAGAGCATAAAACCCCCGGATGTACAGTTTCACTTGTACTGGATTTTTGTCAGATAACGATCCTGGATTTCCCCAGATCTAATTATAGAACGAGGTCACGTTTCACTGGCACTAAAATTGCAAATTCACGTGTCACGGATTAAAAAATGTCCATTTTGCCTTTAACGAATGAGGTTGGGGTTATTCTTCAAGAATAAGAAATGTTGCAAATGCAAATGTTCCTTAGAAAGACTATGTTTTTACCGTGCTTCAAAAACAAAATATTCAGGAGAAATTTAATTTAATTATTTGACCAGAAATATGTCCATTAACAATAATAAAGCCATTTTTCCATGACAATTTTTTATTATCTCCAAATACATTAATCGTATCCAGATGAAACTTCTATTATTAGGGCATTCTTGTTGTATAGAACAAAATGTAAACATTGATTTGAATAAAATGACATTTTAAAGCCTTTGTGAAAAATAGCTATCATGATGACTTGTTTGAAATAATTCTAGATTATCAAGTTCTGAGGCAAAAAATAATAGGAAATAAAATTAATTATATATCATATAGGATTTTATCAATTTTCCATATCCAGTATCACCTTATTAACTCTTTATCAAAACTGAATTTTTTTTATTCTGAGAATAATCCCAGACAATCTTTAGTTGTCACTAAATGATACCGAAGATAAAGTTTGAAGAAATTTTCGAGAATATCTTTTTATTCGAATCAATATTTACTTTGGTGCAATACTATATCAGGAGTGCTTTAATAATATATGCGAGCATTTTCAGCTTCATATGATTTGTTTATTTGAAGATAGTAAAAAAATCCATGGAATAATGTTTTTGTTGTTGATATTACCTGAAATGTTTCTGATCCTGTCTCTCAATCAATTAACAACGGTAACGAGCCCCTGAAAAAATCGAGAATAAATCAAATCACGTTTCTGGTAAAAATAATAAATCGTTTCTCGTTATCAAATTATTTTCCATAATACTAATGCAAATACCGGTCATGGAAATACTCTCTACCACCCTTATGAATATATTGTGATAACATGGAAATCGCCGTTGAATTCTGGTAGCACCCAAACAAAGAAAAAGTAACAAAGAGAATTGACCGCTGATACACTGTCTTTATAAGGGTATTTGCAGTCAAACAAACAGGGTGCTAAGTTACAGACAATGATGACACGACATCTGTTTTGTTGTGGTTTACGCCTAAAGTACTGAATGAAATCATGAAAAACCTGCTCCAGCAGGATTATCTCCCTTTATACCTCGCCGCGGCTTTGTATGGGAAAACCCATACAGATACGCAATCTAGCCCCAGAACTCCCTAGCTGCGAAAGTGACGATACGGAAATAACCGAACGTGAGATTGACATCCATGGGCAAAGAGTTCCACCCATGATGAGATGATGTGGGGTATATATTAATCTAAAGAGCCGTCGTTCTTTTTCCAGAATTTGTTAACCGTTAGACGAGGAACAGGAATGGGTCCACAGCGGAGGTAAGCGTCGTTCTGAGTTGCTCTGTAATATTTCCGAAGTTGAATCTCTTAGGGGCGACTCATTTATTATCGAGGTGGGGAAAGGAGAGGTTGGTCCGGGAAAATTCAGATGAAGTGTCTTGTAAAATTGTTGTTACCCCCAGATTTCAAGTGGCGAAATTTTTGCCCCCCCCCCCCCTTTCAAGACTTGGTGGAAAAAATTTGCCCCCCCCCCCCACACTTGTAAAATATTTCATAATAAAATAATAATTTCATAATAAAATAATAATTTCATAATAAAATAATATTTCATATTTCATACCCGTCGGGTATCTTGCACTGTCGTAGCGCTTTGCTGTCGATGGCATCCAGAAAATTCAACGAATTTTATTATAGCTTTGTACGATTTTCATGCCGAACCGTCAGTTCCCCCCAGCCCCCTTTCCTTCGGCAGAAAAGCACGGTCGAACGTGTGTCGAGTCAGGCTTGTCTCGCTGTCTATACACTCATTGACTCAGGCATGCAGGACTGACGCGCTGGTTGTTCCTCTATGAACACGGTGTTTCTCTTTGCACGAAATATTCTCATTTCAAATAAAATTTGCATTCCATTCGCCCTTAATTTCGTTCATGTCTACCCAATCAGCCCAATTTTCATTTAGCAAAATCGAATGGTTATGATAAGTTAAAGCCAGATGATTTAGATTTACCGGTCCTTGTTGTTGTTCGGAGCTTCGACGGCGGTAGTAGTAGTATAAGAGTGAAAAAGGTCATATTGCCCTCTTTGCACTTAAACTTGAGGGGTAACTCGTGATTTCCCTAAAGAATCCGACAGGGGGCGCCACCAGTTCAAGGCATGTCAGGACATGTTCTGGATTGCATCATCCTTGGCTGTGTGCCAAGTATTGACGAGTATAGTTCGGTTAACCTTTGACCTTTGTATTCCTCCGCGGGGATGAGGTCATGTCTGGCGGTAATGCGGTCACCTCCGCGGAGAAAAAGTAGTCCCTAGATAAAATGGTCCGATGGGGTCGAGTGAGGTATCAAAGTGAAGCTTATGTGAAGGGGCATCTACTGGGCTGGGTGTGGGGTTGGAATAGCGTCATTCTGCGCATGCGCGGTGGCCCAAGGGTATGGAAATAGACGTTTTGGGATCTAAGGGAGCCACTAATGGTCTAATGGGGTCATATGAGGTATCATTGTGAAGCTTATGTGAGAGGGCATCTGATGGGCTGGGTGCGGGGTTGAAATAGCGGCATTCTGCGCATGCGCGGTGTACCAAGTGTATGGAAATAGACGTTTTGGGATCTAGGGGAGCCACTATTGGGCCAATTGGGTCGAGTGAGGTATTAATGTGAAGCACACATGAGGGGGCATCTGACTGGACTAGGGGTTCGGGCGTTGTCACCATTCTGCGCATGCGCAAACAGGGAATTGTGGGAAAAGGCTATGGAAATACACGTGTTGGGCTCTAGGGGAGCCCCTAATGGGCCGATGGAGTCGTATGAGGTATCCATGTGAAGCACACATGAGGGGGCATCTGCCTGGGCTAGTGGCTCGGGCGTGGTCACCAGTCTGCGCATGCGCAGTCGGGGAATTGTGGGAAAAGGGTATGGAAATAGGCGTTTTGGGATCTAGGGTAGCCCATAGTGGGCCGATTGGGTCGAGTGAGGTATCAATGTGTAGCCTATGTGAGGGGGCATCCACCTGGTCTAGTGGCTCGAGCGTTTTCACCATTCTGCGCATGCGCAGACAGGGAATTGTGGGAAAAGGGTATGGACATAGACGTTTTGGGGTTTAGGTGGGCCACTAGTCGTCCGATGGAGTCGTATGAGGTATCCATGTGAAGCCTATGTGAAGGAGCATCTGCCTGGATTAGTATCACGTGCAACTGATGTCATTCTGCGCATGCGCAGTAGACCAAGCGTATGGAAATACACGTTTTGGGGTCTAGGTGGGCCACCATTGGGCCAATGGAGTTGAGTGAGGTATCAATGTAAAGCCTATGTGAGGGAGCATCCACCTGGACTAGTGTGTCGTCCGTGTTGAACATTCTGCGCATGCGCAGACAGAGAATTGTGGGAAAAGGGTATGGAAATAGACGTTTTGGGGTCGAGGTGGGTCACTATTGGTCCTATGGAGTCGTATGAGGTATCAATGTGAAGCACACGTGAGGGGGCATTTGACTGGACTAGTGGTCCGGGCGTTGTCACCATTCTGCGCATGCGCAGACAGGTAATTGCGAGCAACGCCCGCCAACGCCAAGCTCAACGCTTCAACGCCCTGGTGAATTAGCCCAAAAGCTCCGATTTTCATGGAATTGTCACTAATTCATTGGAAATGCAGTGACACCCGTCAACGTTCGTCGGTACGCCCTAACATAACGCCTTGACGCCATGATGTAGATAGATGAGAACAACAACAACAACAACAACAACAAGGATGAGAGAACAACAACAACAACAAGTTTTTTTCATATAGTTTATTTTCCCCTCCATCATAACATACCCACGCTGGGGGAGCCGCGTTGGGTTTGTTTACAATTCAAGAAGTCTTTTCTCACTCACTCACTCACTCGCTCACTCACTCACTCACTCACTCACTCACTCACTCACGCACACTCACTCACTCACTCACTCACTCACTGACTCACTCACTCACACTCACTCACTCACTCACTTACTCACCGTCCATGCGTTAAAACGGGCGTTGGGGACGCCTCACTCACTCACTCACTCACTCACTCACACTCACTCACTCACTCACGCACTCACTCACCGTCGTTAGTGCGTCCATGCGTTAAGACGGGCGTTGGGGACGCCTCACTCACTCACTCACTCACTCTCACTTACTCACTCACTCACTTACTCACTCACTCACTCACTCACTCACTCACTCACTCACTCACTCGCTCACTCACCACTCACTCACACTCACATGTGTGGGGCGCGCCCTCAGCCAATCAGAAGCGAGTATTTTGACTCGGTGCATTATAGGACATATCCAAGATGGCGGCGTCTGCCTTCTGGTTCAAGATGGCGGCACGTCCGGTGTCGAAAACTGACCATTTTGTCGGAATGTGGTCATCTGGTGTCGAAAACTGGACCTTGTATGCCTGTACCCTATAGCCCAGCGTCCAATATATATATATGGAATGATGAGGGACACGACTTAATCTCTATATGTACAGAAACCACCACACATCAATAATACCACCACACACACACACACACACACACACATACCACCAACACCACCACCAACGCCACCACCAACGCCACCAACGCCACCACCAACGCCACCAACACCACCACAAACGCCACCAACGCCACCACCAACGCCACCACCAACGCCACCAACGCCACCACCGGGCGTGGTAGCTCCCGTGTGGCAGAGCTCTTGGATCGGAGCTCTCGGAGCTCAAAGCTTGCGGTGCTCGGAATTGACGTCATGGCTGGCATGCGCGTGTACCTGTGCTGCATCCTCGGAGCTCCGGAGCTCTTGGAGCTCGGAACTCCGGAGCTCTTGGAACTCGGAGCTCGGAGCTCCGGTGCTCTTGGAGCTCGGAGCTCGGGAGCTCTTGATCCTTCGCTACTCGGAAGTGACGTCATCGTACGCAGGCACACACACACACATACCTGGTGCACCCACACCCTAGTGTACCCTATGCCCTACGGGCTATAGGGTACAGGGTGCACCAGGTATGTGTGTGTGTGTGCCTGCGTACGATGACGTCACTTCCGAGTAGCGCAGGATCAAGAGCTCCCGAGCTCCGAGCTCCAAGAGCACCGGAGCTCCGAGCTCCGAGTTCCAAGAGCTCCGGAGCTCCGAGCTCCAAGAGCTCCGGAGCTCCGAGGATGCAGCACAGGTACACGCGCATGCCAGCCATGACGTCAATTCCGAGCACCGCAAGCTTTGAGCTCCGAGAGCTCCGATCCAAGAGCTCTGCCACACGGGAGCTACCACGCCCGGTGGTGGCGTTGGTGGCGTTGGTGGTGGCGTTGGTGGCGTTGGTGGTGGCGTTGGTGGCGTTGGTGGTGGCGTTGGTGGCGTTGGTGGTGGTGTTGGCGGTATGTGTGTGCGTGTGTGTGTGTGTGTGTGTGTGTGTGTGTGTGTGGTATTATTGGTGTGTGGTGGTGTCTGTACATATAGAGATTAAGTCGTGTCCCTCATCATTCCATATATATATTGGACGCTGGGCTATAGGGTACAGGCATACAAGGTCCAGTTTTCTACACCAGTTGACCACATTCCGACAAAATGGTCAGTTTTCGACACCGGACGTGCCGCCATCTTGAACCAGAAGGCAGACGCCGCCATCTTGGATATGTCCTATAATGCACCGAGTCAAAATACTCGCTTTTGATTGGCTGAGGGCGCGCCCCACACATGTGAGTGTGAGTGAGTGAGTGGTGAGTGAGTGAGTGAGTAACTGAGTAAGTGAAAGTGAGAGTGAGTAAGTGAGTGAGTGAGTGAGTGAGGCGTCCTCAACGCCCGTCTTAACGCATGGACGCACTGACGACGGTGAGTGAGTGAGTGAGTGAGTGAGTGAGTGAGTGTGAGTGAGTGAGTGAGTGAGTGAGTGAGTGAGTGAGTGAGGCGTCCCCAACGCCCGTCTTAACGCATGGACGCACTAACGACGGTGAGTGAGTGAGTGAGTGAGTGAGCGAGTGAGTCAGCCAGTCAGTGAGTGAGTGAGTGAGTGAGTGTGCGTGAGTGAGTGAGTGAGTGAGAAAAGACTTCTTGAATTGTAAACAAACCCAACGCGGCTCCCCCAGCGTGGGTATGTTATGATGGAGGGGAAAATAAACTATATGAACAAAACTTGTTGTTGTTGTTGTTCTCTCATCCTTGTTGTTGTTGTTGTTCTCATCTATCTACATCATGGCGTCAAGGCGTTATGTTAGGGCGTACCGACGAACGTTGACGGGTGTCACTGCATTTCCAATGAATTAGTGACAATTCCATGAAAATCGGAGCTTTTGGGCTAATTCACCAGGGCGTTGAAGCGTTTAGCTTGGCGTTGGCAGGCGTTGCTCGCAATTACCTGTCTGCGCATGCGCAGAATGGTGACAACGCCCGGGCCACTAGTCCAGTCAAATGCCCCCTCACGTGTGCTTCACATTGATACCTCATACGACTCCATAGGACCAATAGTGACCCACCTCGACCCCAAAACGTCTATTTCCATACCCTTTTTCCACAATTCTCTGTCTGCGCATGCACACTAGTCCAGGTGGATGCTCCCTCACATAGGCTTTACATTGATACCTCACTCAACTCCATTGGCCCAATGGTGGCCCACCTAGACCCCAAAACGTGTATTTCCATACGCTTGGTCTACTGCGCATGCGCAGAATGACATCAGTTGCACGTGATACTAATCCAGGCAGATGCTCCTTCACATAGGCTTCACATGGATACCTCATACGACTCCATCGGACGACTAGTGGCCCACCTAAACCCCAAAACGTCTATGTCCATACCCTTTTCCCACAATTCCCTGTCTGCGCATGCGCAGACTGGTGACCACGCCCGAGCCACTAGCCCAGGCAGATGCCCCCTCATGTGTGCTTCACATGGATACCTCATACGACTCCATCGGCCCATTAGGGGCTCCCCTAGAGCCCAAAACGTGTATTTCCATAGCCTTTTCCCACAATTCCCTGTTTGCGCATGCGCAGAATGGTGACAACGCCCGAACCCCTAGTCCAGTCAGATGCCCCCTCATGTGTGCTTCACATTAATACCTCACTCGACCCAATTGGCCCAATAGTGGCTCCCCTAGATCCCAAAACGTCTATTTCCATACACTTGGTACACCGCGCATGCGCAGAATGCCGCTATTTCACTTTGATACCTCACTCGACCCCATCGGACCATTTTATCTAGGGACTACTTTTTCTCCGCGGAGGTGACCGCATTACCGCCAGACATGACCTCATCCCCGCGGAGGAATACAAAGGTCAAAGGTTAACCGAACTATACTCGTCAATACTTGGCACACAGCCAAGGATGATGCAATCCAGAACATGTCCGGACATGCCTTGAACTGGTGGCGCCGCCTGTCGGATTCTTGAGGGAAATCACGAGTTACCCCTCAAGTTTAAGTGCAAAGAGGGCAATATGACCTTTTTCACTCTTATACTACTACTGGCGGTGTTGGCCTACGGAGTTAGCTATAATTTGGTCAGAATCTGAATAAATACTCACAAGAGTTCACTGTCATTGAATTAAGTTGTTTTTCATGTTTTCTCATCAACTTTGGTGCGACATATTCATGATATGACCCCAATTTCTAGCGTTCGACTAGTGAATGCGTTTTATTTTTCCGCGTCCGTTCGTGTTGTACTCTGATAATTGATATCATCACTGCAGTGAAAATATCGAATACAAGACACTTCCCCCCCAAACCATTTCCCCCCCGACATTTCCCCCCCAAAATTTTGAGTCACTTCCCCCCCAGTTTTGCCATTTCCCCCCCTAAAAAATATGATATTCTATGGTACACAAATGCATACTCAACATTTAGTATCGAGTATATAGTTTGGCAGTGTTCTCAGGGGGAATACAAAAGAAGACACACACAGTTGTTGAATCATAATATGCACCTTCAATTTATTGTATAACAAATATAATCATAAGGTGTCGGGGGGATGAAAATGGTAATGATGTGTCAAAAGAGTCATCTTCCCGAGATTCCTCATCTGGGTTTCTATCTGGCTCCAATCCATGGCTGTGGGAACGACTGCAATCCTCACAGTTCCACTCCACTTCTTCTTCACCTCTGACCATTCGCCTATAGGTTGCCCTATCGATGCCAGTATTGCATGGTCGATGCTGCCTGCATGGCCTGACATGCTTGTTACATCTAATACATGGGTAAACAGGGTCTGACACCATGAAGTACGGGTATCCGACCAGTTATCGGACAGGACAGTTATCGGACACGCATCTCGAGCGCACGTGTTGTGCTCGTGATGAGAAGGCAATAATATGTCAGAACAAAGTAGAGATCATTTCTAATTGTTATGCAAAATATAGAATTATAGGTAGCCACGAAAGTCGAAAAATTTAAATCTAACATTTTTGTTTTCATCAAAATTCGAAATTTCTTGTGTTGTGGCGAGGTGCGAAATTCGATCTACCACCTTATCTTCCCGATCTCGCTCTCAAGTAAATACGTATAGAAATTGAACAATGATCATATCATCTTAAACGACAGAACTCCAACTAACCATTGTCATGCACAAAACTTGAAAATACATTGTACTTCAACGTGAAATTCTTGTTCACGATGGGTGTCCGATAACTGGTACTGTCCACAGCGGGAACTGAGCTGAAAAGTCGAGTTAAAAATAGCTCTCGCACGTGCAGAAGGGAGTGACGTCATGCGCGGAATTCATAACGGAAGATAGCCGACGAGCTCAGCAATCATCGTGTCAGTTTTCATGTCATTTCAAGAAGTACTTTTTTATATATTCCAAATAAACCGCGAAAATCGTCCGATAACTGGTCGGATACCCGTAATTAACAGGGGAATTGAAGTAAGAATGAACTCCTATTGATTGATTGAAATTGTAGTTTAAGGGCCGCTTCCCATTCGGATTTCGCGGCCCATCAACTCAATGTTTTATTTGAATTTCGCGGTACATTACTTTGTTTATTGAATATCTTTTCCAGCGCTAAATATATAAATAAATAACAATGAGAGATTAGTAGAACTCCTATGAACTATATCATCTTATATAAGTATTGACCCAGGAGAGGTGTTAAACTGCTTTGTTAAATGTGAGAAATTGAGTATTCTTCAATTTCCAAAAATAACCCATCAAGCCACAAAACCGTTAATGTTGGTGTTGGTGGGTGCTAATCTGCAAATGTCTGATCATTGATCAATTGTCTTAAACAGACAAGCAAATAAAGCATTATTTGTTCTCTCTACAGGAGAACTCTTACAGAAGCACTTCAAGGAAATTGCCTCACAAAAGAACATCTTACTGAAGCACTTCAAAAGAAAATGCCTCACAAAAGAACATATATGGTTGTTGGGATTAATCAGTGGGATTAATCACTGAACATTAGTAGACTTTACCTTTGAAAACAAATTGCCTCACAGTCACAACATGTTTATTATTTGTTATACAATAAGTTAAAGGTTCATATTATTTGACAAGTAATGCTGGGTATGCACATGTGTACCATAGAATATCATATTTTTTTTAGGGGGGGAAATGGCAAGCAAAACAGGGGGGGAAGTGACTCAAAATTTTGGGGGGGAAATGTTTTTTTTGGGGGGAAGTGACTGGGGGGGAAATGGTTTGGGGGGGAAGTGTCCTGTACCCAAAATATCGCTGTTATTCAGTAGATAATTTTCATTATCCCATCACCAATTATATAATAAAAATCTATATTCATATCTACAATCGCAGTGAGATCCAGAGCATAAAGCCCCCGGATCTGCACAGTTTCACTTGTACTGGATTTTTGTCAGATAGCGATCCTGGATTTCCCCAGATCTAATTATAGAACGAGGTCACGTTTCATTGGCACTAAAATTGCAAATTCACGTGTCACGGATTAAAAAATGTCCATTTTGCCTTTAGCGAATGAGGTTGGGGTTATTCTTCAAGAATAAGAAATGTTGCAAATGCAAATGTTCCTTAGAAAGACTGTATGTTTTTACCGTGCTTCAAAATCAAAATATTCAGGAGAAATTTAATTTAACTATTTGACCAGAAATATGTCAATTAACAATAATAAAGTCATTTTTCCATGGCAATTTTTTATTATCTCCAAATACATTAATCGTTTTCAGATGAAACTTCTATTATTAGGGCATTCTTGTTGTATAGAACAAAATGTAAACATTGATTTGAATAAAATGACATTTTAAAGCCTTTGTGAAAAATAGCTATCATGATGACTTGTTTGAAATAATTCTAGATTATCAAGTTCTGAGGCAAAAAATAATAGGAAATAAAATTAATTATATATCATATAGGATTTTATCAATTTTCCATATCCAGTATCACCTTGTTTTATTCTGAGAATAATCCCAGACAATCTTTAGTTGTCACTAAATGATACCGAAGATAAAGTTTGAAGAAATTTTCCATCTGAGTGATTAATTTGCCAAAAGTTAACAATTATCGAGAATATCTTTTTATTCGAATCAATATTTACTTCGGTGCAATACTATATCAGGAATGCTCTAACAATATATGCGAGCATTTTCAGCTTCATATGATTTGTTTATTTGAAGATATTGGAAAATTTACATGGAAAAATGTTGTAGTTGTTGATATTAGCTGATATGTTTCTGATTCTGTCTCTTAATCTCCTGTGACGAGAATAAATCAAATCACATTTCAAGTTAAAAAAATTATCGAGAATATCTTTTTATTCAACAAGTTTGGTACCATACTATATCAGGAATGCTCTGATAATATATGTGAGAATTTTCCGCTTCATATGATTTGTTTATTTGAAGATAGTAAAAAATTCCATGGAATAATGTTTTTGTTGTTGATATTACCTGAAATGTTTCTGATCCTGTCTCTCAAGCAATTAACAACGGAAACGAGCCCCTGGAAAAATCGAGAATAAATCAAATCACGTTTCTGGTAAAAAATAATAAATCGTTTCTCGTTATCAAATTATTTTCCATAATACTAATGCAAATACCGGTCATGGAAATACTCTCTATCACCCTTATGAATGTATTGTGATAACATGGAAATCGCCGTTGAATTCTGGTAGCACCCAAACAAAGAAAAAGTAACAAAGAGAATTGACCGCTGATACACTGTCTTTATAAGGGTATTTGCAGTCAAACAAACAGGGTGCTAAGTTACAGACAATGATGACACGACATCTGTTTTGTTGTGGTTTACGCCTAAAGTACTGAATGAAATCATGAAAAACCTGCTCCAGCAGGATTATCTCCCTTTATACCTCGCCGCGGCTTTGTATGGGAAAACCCATACAGATACGCAATCTAGCCCCAGAACTCCCTAGCTGCGAAAGTGACGATACGGAAATAACCGAACGTGAGATTGACATCCATGGGCAAAGAGTTCCACCCATGATGAGATGATGTGGGGTATATATTAATCTAAAGAGCCGTCGTTCTTTTTCCAGAATTTGTTAACCGTTAGACGAGGAACAGGAATGGGTCCACAGCGGAGGTAAGCGTCGTTCTGAGTTGCTCTGTAATATTTCCGAAGTTGAATCTCTTAGGGGCGACTCATTTATTATCGAGGTGGGGAAAGGAGAGGTTGGTCCGGGAAAATTCAGATGAAGTGTCTTGTAAAATTGTTGTTACCCCCAGATTTCAAGCGGCGAAATTTTTGCCCCCTTTCAAGACTTGGTGGAAAAAATTTGCCCCCCCCCCCCAACACTTGAGAAATATTTCATAAAATTTGCAATGTTTGTCAAAACAGGTGTGTGCGGAGGGGGATTTCGGCTTTTTATAAGATCAAGTGAATTCTTAAAGGGGATTTATACCCGAAAATCCGATTAATCAAATTTTCCCACCCCTTGTCAGCCTTTTGACGATTTCTTCCAAATGGATTGGAATATGGTCATGAAAATTCACCCGCTTGTCAAACTCGACACGAGGGAGATATTGAAAAAAAAACGTATTTGCATGTATTTTGTACGTAATTTTAGTCATCGGGAATATCAATCGGGATTAACCTAATTATTTAAAAGAATCCCAAATTCAGCGTCAAATTGATCTACAAGTGTCAAACAATGGTACTGGACCACTATTTTCCCCATATAGTACCTAAACGTGAAATATTAACCAAATCATTCTCAATAATATTTTTTCATTTCATATTTATTGATTTTTCAGGTGAATTTGACTTAGTATTGGGCTAATATCACTTCGGTTGTATTGACAAGTCTTAATTGTGACACGTGAATTAGGAATAATTTGTTTACGATCCATGGGGCGTGGCATGTACTTTCAGCCCGGAAGTAAAAACTCTTATGTTGAGATAACCATACTGCAGAGCAAAAGCGTCCTAATCGACTCACAAAATATCCCGAACCATACGAAATACCGCAGTTTTCTATAGGCTGAACGTTGCGGATCTGGTTATAGGGAAATTTTGTGCACGAGGGAGTGTGAAAAGAAAGAAAGAAAAAAAAAGCACTCACATTAGTAGTAGTGTCCCGTTAAATCGAGGAACATTTCACCCGGATGTAAAAATGACGTCACTTCCGATGGTAGCGCCATCTATACACTCTGGACGCAAGGGAGACAACTCGGACTAATGATGATCAAGGCATGTACTGACCTATCTAGGCTATAGTTCCGGCAACCTTTGACCTCGAATTCTTCCGCGGTGATGCGGTCTGGTAGTGATGCGGTCTGCCTCCGCGAACAGAAAGTAGTCCCATGGGTTGACTTTCAATGTTAATGTATACGGAGAATACCTAAATAGACGTTTTGTGACCTAGGAGAGCCCCTAGTGGACCGATGGGGTCGAGTGAGGTATCAAAGTGAAGCATTCGTCAAGGGGCATCTGACGAGCTGGGTGTGGGATTGAAATACCGGCATTCTGCGCATGCGCGGTGGCCAAAGCGTATGAAAATAGACGTTTTGGAGCTAGGGGAGCCCCTAATGGTCCAATGGGGTCATATGAGGTATCCATGTGAAGCATTCATGAAGGGGCATCTAACTGGACTAGCGGCTCGGGCGTTGTCAATAGTCTGCGCATGCGCAGCCTGGCCGTAGTATAGAAAGCAGGCATTTTTGCACGGTTCGAATGGGTCGTGTGAGGTATCAATGTGAAGCCTATGTGAGGGGCCATCTGATGGCGTGGATGTGGGGTAGAAATAGGGTCATTCTGCGCATGCGCAGCCTGGCCGTAGTATAGAAAGCTGGCATTTTTGGGGTGTGTGTGGGTGTGTTTGGGTTAGAGATGGGCTATTCACGGTTCGAATGGGTCGTGTGAGTATCCATGTGAAGCCTATGTAATGGAGCATCTGATGGCGTGGATGTGGGGTAGAAATAGGGTCATTCTGCGCATGCGCGGTAGCCAAAGGGTATGGAAATAGACGTGTTTGTGGTCTAGGTGGGCCCCTCATGGGCCTATTGTGTCGAGTGCGGTATCCATGTGAAGCCTGGGTGGGGGAGCATCCACCTGGACTAACATTCACGTGGTTTGGTGGGTCTGCGCAAGTGTGTGACGTCACTTCCGGTTTTTCAGAATGCTCAAACACTACCTCCAACTTTCTCGGCCCCGGCCCCCAGCGCGCGCGCGCGGGTATCTCAACATCCGGGTTTCCCAGTGGGTTTTTTCCGTCTTCCATCTCGGTACTGTGGTTTTACATCCGGGTTCTCATCTTACATCCGGGTTTTTCCATATTTAAAAATACATAGAACTTATAGTAATAAACTTAATCTATACGTGTTGGACGAGTCTTCACTCACCGTCTTCCTTTACACGCACCTCAATGAAATGCCCGCTCCAAACCTAGACCAAAACACATACTTGGTCTGTGGGCTGATTTCATTGGCTCTCTATTTTACTATAGTGCTCTTGCATTCTAAAATTGATGGGTTACATTTTGGCCCCATCCTACACCACTGATTTCAGTTTGACTGAATCTCCACATTGGGCATTTATGCATTATGAATAAAACACACAAGACAGGGTGTTTTGGTGAGATCTCATTTTGTTTTCTATTCAGTAACAACAACAACGTGAGAACAACCACGTGAAAACTGAAGCCCAGAACAGGGGGGCTTGTACATTGAAAGAACTGCAGCCCAGAACAGGCGGCTTGTAAACTTAAGCACAGAACAGCGGGCTTGTGTACATTGAAAGAACTTAAACCCAGAACGGGGCTTGTACATTGAAATGATGGGCGGCCCAGTCATATACGAGTACATCGCGGTCCTCGGCCTTGGAGTACTCGTCAAACATCTGTACGATGGTAGATAAGGGTCTTCCCCGGCATCGATGGTACAGGTAAAACAAGCAATATTGTCCGCACACGCTACTGGCCAGGCTTTGCAACGTTTGACTGTTCAAGCACCACGTCTCTGTGCCTTGATCCATGAAGTCTGTTAAATCGGGATGGCAGGGGTGGCAGGCCGTACGGGTCAAAGTATTCCCCCTGCTGTTCTGTCAAGTACACGGCCACCCAATGTTCACCGGGCCGATCCATCGGGTCCGTGTTGAGAACGTATGCAGCAGGATACATACGGTCTAATGGGAACACATCTCGGGCGAACACCCCTTGAAAGACCATACGTGTCTCTGGGTCATTCTCCAGCTCGGTGGTTATCTGGTCTGTATCCATGTTAGGTGGAGAAGTCACACAGGACGTTGCGCGCTTTGTCCACTTGAATGATGTTGTCAAACTCGGCGTAGCAGATCACATTGACGGTGGTCCCCAGGGCTCGTGCAAAGTGGATTTCCAACCGTAAATTGCCTTGCTTGGCTAGGGCCAGCTGATGGTCGTTCTCTAAGGTGGGGGTCAGATCGAAACAGAACAACGTGTATCCGTTCCCGTAGTCCTCGCGACTGATCAAATTCCCTTCGTCCTGGTTGATTTGACCGGTGGCTGTAAACAGGCTCTGATAGGCTCGAATGCAATTCCTGCGCCCAAAGTTCGGTGTTAAAGCCGTGGCTGGGACTTGTTGTCCATCCACATGCAAGGCCACAAAATTGATGCCGAAATGTTTAAAGTCAAACGGATTCTCTGGGTAGGCTCCGCTGAAACTGGTATTTTCCACACAGGCCAGGATCAATCGCTTGGGTAGTTCCCCAGGAACAGGTTTTCTTTGTTGGCGCCCATATTTCCAGCAGGCACAGAGAACACTTTGGTTTGCACACGTCGGATAGGGTACTGGGCTGGTTTTGTCTCCAAGGCTTTCATGTGTCCCAATTGAACGGCTGGATTCGGTTTCACTTTTCGGACATACAGGACTGCGTCTTGGATAACAATCTTATAGTCAGCTGCATGCCCCTCTACGTTAGTGGCCATCAAGGCGAAGGTCGGAGGCGCCCGTATCAGTCGGATTTGATGGGGATCTTGTTCAAGAGGTACCGGTTTTGCATGAACATGTCTGCGTGCAGTCGACCCATGAGATCCACCGAGGCACTGTTCGCAGTGAAAGCCTTCCGTTTGTTATACCCCACATTGTCCACCGTGTCCATGTGCTCGGGTGTGTCCTGGTAGAATAAAGCGGCTGTCAGCTGAGATTTTTTGCCTCTCGGCCATACGACAACAGTGTCTCGATGAAGGCTCGATAGGGGTACGTGTTGGTCGAGTCACTGATGAGTTTGTCGCTGAGAAATATATCCACCTGTTGAAACATCGAGTGCAGCCAGAGATTCGTCGGGCTCACCGTTGCAGATTGGGTGATTCTGGAGCCATCCCCATTGACGACCTTGGCTTTCACATACAAGTATGTATGGGCTAAATCCACATAGGCCGTATCCGCATTACTGATGGTGAACTCGATGGGCCCTGTTTCGTTGATGCTGGAGAGCGGGAGATGCTCCACCCTTAATCCTTGTTCGGCGCTGGTCTGTGTGGGCGGCACGGTCCACAAATCAAATTCACTGTTGGTGGAGGGGCAGGACTCTGCGTGGATCAAGGACATGTTTTAAGAAAAGATATCCTGGGTCTTTGATGTGCGTCGTCGCTGGGTCGGTCGTCGACTGGTGCGTGGTCTCGGTGGTGCAGGTCTTTTATTCCCTACGGTACGTTGTGCTTTGGCCACCAAGACGCCACCCGCTTCTTTGGCCCGCCGTTTCAAGGCTTCTTTGGGTGCCGTACCCCCCAAGACATAACCGGCCACTTGCAGTCCACTGCGTACCGCTTGTTTGCCGCTTGCTTTCACCCCGCGCGTCACCAAGGACAGGAACGTTTTGACGATGCTGCCGAGTATGTTCCCCAGCCCATGTCCTCGTTGCATGCGTGCACCGCTAAAGACCGGAAAGCCACCCACGGCCTGTTGGGCATAATAGTCCATATAGCTGCGTGCATCGCACTCGTAAGGCACCTTCATTATACAAAGTGGGGAGCACGTGCTTGTCGAAAAGGAAGTGTCAGCACCACTTTCCCGCGTTCGAATGCCACCGGTCGTCCCGTGTCATCTCTTATATCCACCGTGATAGTATTGATGTCGGTTTGTCGTACGGGCAGGTAGAGCATGTGTGTGAAACTGTGGGTGACTTGATCTCCATACGTCTTTTTAATGGGGACCACCCGTAACAGAGGTGTGTTGATATCGCTCACGATGTGGTTGTCCACCACGTCCGAGTAGACGTAGAGTCCGTACATACCCGACTTCATATCCATCGGCATCTCGCCATGGTGTTCGGTTGGACCAGCGAACGTCTTTAGATCGAAACCCAGCATTTGCTGTAGGATAGGACTCAGTACGACACTCGCGTTGGCGGTGACGATAAGCTGTGCCTTGTCGTTGTGTGCGTTGTAATCGAAGTCCACGTGATTCTTGAAGGGAAAGGATTTGATGGGTTTTGATGTATTCGTGACCTCCCGTAGAGCCTTATAATGCAACAGTCTTGACAGCCCACCCATGAACTCCTTGGGAGTATCGTATTGGCCTTCAGGGAGGGTGAGTCGGGTGTCTTTTCCTTCGTAGGTCACCTCGTACCACACTTCATTGGCTCGCACGTTGTACCACGAGTAAGGGTATTGGATATCCACGAGGCCACATTCCCATCGTCCAGGTAAATGCAACGGTTGCGGTAACTGGGTGACGTACTTGGCCACGGTATTGTCAGGAAACACATCCAGCGAACTGTTACTGGGTAGGGTGAGGTAAAATATGGCGACTGAGCTGTCCTGCTGCTGCTGTTGGTTTTAATAGGTGTTCCAGGCCTTGGGCGGTTGTGTCCGGCGTCGTGTTCGTCGCGTTGACTTGCTACGTGTCACGGCTCTGGAGATGTGGGGTGTCCTGATCAAGGATGGTTTTTTAAAGGTCTAAAAAGAAGGTGCCCGTTGTTGTGGTGGTGTTTTGGGGGGTGACTCCGGTTCCCATTCGGATTCCCAAGAAGGTAGTGGGCCACTCGGCGATTGCTGGGCCGCTGCATAAAGGCCCAGCGGTGGGGGTTCCCCACCAATTCCTGTGGTACATGCATGTCTTTCAAGCCTTGAGCGAAGACCTCCCATCCTCGAGGATCCGTGTGCGACCTGCGTTGACGCATCAGGTCATTCACTAAATCCGTCATGTGGGTGCCGGGAACCACCTGATTCTGTACCAGTAGTTCGCCTTTATCATTCTAAGTCATGTTAGCATTCTGTTTCATCCGTTGTAATACCAGGCCAGCTTGTTTCTTGAACGATGCAGGTACACTCTTCAGCACTTCGTCTTCCACCCACTGTGGGGCTGTGGGTGCTACCCCTGGTAATGGCGGCTGTTGGAGCGGTGCTGAGGTCGGCAGTGTGTCACGTGGTGGTGGTGGTGGTGGTGGGGTAGAGAAGGTTTTGTATTGGTCCATGAACGTCATGTACCGTTGAAGCGTCTCATTGTACCGTTGTACTTTCTCACTGTCGCTTAACCCCGGTCTCTGTAAGATCTGTTGCATCTCTCCATCGAGGGTGTTTATGGTCTTCACCGTAGGTGGGACAGAGTAGGGCGATTGGAGGTTTTGAAGGAATCGTGGTTCGACGAGGACCATTTTTTTCGTGTGGTTCATTATCGGCCGAAGAGTCCACCCAATACTGGACCCAACACGGAAGCGGCCAACGGTGCTAAGATGGCCCCGAGAAAGCCGCCTTTCTGTAACACCTTTTTCTTTTGTGTTTGAGGGACCCGCTTCTGGACTAAGGTTCTGAGACCTGTCTTATGCTTGGCCAACTTGGTCTTCTGAGCCGGAGTCAGTGGTACGTTGCCTTTTTAACAGGTTGTACCCAATCTCGCACAGACAGCGTACAAGGTCCGGGTCCGCATCGCGTACAATGGTTCGGACCAACTCGGGTGGGGCCGTCTTTAATACACGGAGCGTGGGAGCGTGCTTCCGTACTCGCGCAGACATCATGTACAACTAATGCTAGAACCCACAACTCTGCCCTTTTTATCTACTTCAGAGAACAGAGACAAAGTCAACCATGCTGTGGTATTCATTCTTTTTATTATCCCCATCATCAAACACACACTCCAGCTGGGGGAGCCACTGTGGGTGTGTTTACATTATTTTTGCATGTACACGTGGTGGGCCTCTCCGGGAAAGATGCCGGTCCGTAGTCGAAGGTGATCGGGGGTGGCTTGCTTGAGGTCGAAGAGCATATACCCGTGCTGAGGGGTTGTGGCATCTTTAAAGGCTTCCAACACAAACGGTGTGCGGCCGGGATACATCTGTCTCGCCAGGTGCAGCAGTTGAGTGGTATCTCTCGGGTTTTTGAAGACCACCAGGTAGTGGGCATTAGTGGGCATTTAAGCTGATGTTCCGATGTTCTTTGTTTTTACTGAACAGATTCTGCACAATGTAGATGATGCTGAGCCGTCGATGGTGGCTGCCTTTGGTAAAGAGTTGGGTGACCCGCGCATCCGTCTCCGCCATGAGATCATCCAGAACCACCAAGGTGTCCGGTTCCAAATCGGCCAGGTTGGGTAGGCCTTCCACGAACGTGATGTGGGGCATTGCTGCATACGCTTCCTGCCATTCTCCGTAACACCACACGACTCGGGCAATGGGTGGGGTGATCATGCTGTCGGCGTGTTGAAGGAGCTTCCTGACGAAGTGCGTTTTGCCGGAGCCCGTCGGTCCTGCGATGACGCAAGTGAAGGGATGCTGCCACCGAGGGTCCATGGTTCGAGCTGTATGCGCTGTCGTGGTAACCCGCTCTTGCAAATTTCGTACGAGTGAACTGGAGTGTTGGTGGTGGGTACAACGTCGGTCGTCGTTGTCTGTTCACTGCGAGTGATGATGGTGGTGGGTACAACGTCGGTCGTCGTTGTCTGTTCACTGTGAGGGATGAAATCCGGTGGGTCTTCAGACGTAGTGGGTGTTCTTGGTGTAGGTGTGGAGCTTGGTGTGGAGCTCGACGTGGCTTGTACACGGGGTGTGGTGGTGACTGGGCTCGATACGGGGTTGACTGGTGCTATCTGTAGACCGGTTTCACTGGTGGCTGGTGTTCTCAGTTGGTTAAGTAACGTGCTGACATAGGCTACGTCGTAAAACACACCTCCGTACAACACACTCAGCAGGGTTAGCAGTATCACCACAAAGCCCACTTGCGCTTTGCGCGTTTTGGGAGACGCTGTGTTCAGAGGCAGCTGCTGTTTGTCCATAGCACTGTGGTCGGACGTGGAATGAAGGATGACGGCAGTGGTGTCTGGCTTTATAGTCGTTTCACCTGGTTGGCAGCGACCCAGGAATTGAAGGAACTGGGCCAGCCTTGCCATTTGACGAAATGAAACAGTTTGCCACGTCGACGTTCCGTTTTCAAAATCTGCTCCACCGTGTAGTAGTCTTGCTGTGTTTTTACGACAGGCTGTAATTCCGTCTCGTAAAACGTCCCTAGCAACGGTTCCCCTTGAAGATCTTCCAGTTCATAGACTCGCTGCTGTCGGGGTAGGCGTCGTTTAATCAGGAAGTGCTCATCGCTCCAGTTGGACAAGTAACTTTTCTCAAATTGACCTTTGACTTTACTGGTCCGTACAGGGTCGCCGACCTTGAACACCGCCTTCGTCGTTCGCTGCGATTGCCTGGGGTACAAGACACGCCGGACTTGGGCTTCATTGCGTTGGGTCACGGTAATGGGGCTCTCTCTATACTCCGATGATAGGCTCGATTGTAACCACTCACAAGTTTCGGGAGAACATCGATGTACCGCCTTGTATTCTTATAGGTGAAATATTTATACATGCGGCCTTTGAATGTCCTGTTGAACCTTTCCACCACGGTAGCCTTGGTCTCCTTGTACGTATGGAAGAAAAACACCTTCTGGGCTTTCAGAAACTGTTGGAACGGTCTGTTGAGGAATTCCGTGCCTTCGTCGGTTTGCAAATACAAAGGTTTGCGCCCGGTCTTGAAGATGTCTTTGAACGCCGCTATGAGATTCGCCCCCGTTTTCGTCCGGATGGGTACCACCCACGCATACTTCGATAGGATATCGATGCACGTCAAGATATACCGGTTTCCCATCGTTGTGTTTGGCAAAGGCGCTCATATCGACCAAATCCGCTTGCCACTGGGCATCTATTTCTCCCACGATGACCCGGTTCCGTAGAAAATGGCGACGGACAGATCGATGTAAGGTATAGGTGTCTTGTTTTCTTAACCAATCTCGGACTTGGGCACGTTGTATCCCCTGGGGGTTGGCCGCTCGATAGAGAGCCGACAATGCGGTAACGTCCGCGTCTTTTCGGTAACGTCCGTATCTTTTCGGGTATATATGAGGGTCTTGAGGGGGGCGACTGTATGTGACGTGTTGTATGCGTTTTTCTCGGCGACGTCCGTGTCTATCATCCGGGCACATCACGTCTGCGCCTGCATTGGGGTATGTACGAGGGTCTTCATGCGCGCGCGCGCTGCGGATTCACCCACGCACTTCCGGATAACCCGCGCGCGCTGCGGCATCAGATCACCCCCACGCGCGCGCGCTGCGGCCGGGGCGGGCCGGGCCGGGTCGGGAAAAACCCCGGAGGTTGAACATCCGGACGTCTAAGAGAACATTGAAACTCTTCTGGGTTTGGAGGTGAAACCCGGAAGTGACGTCACAACCCACGTGACCTGCGCAGCAGAATGGAAACGACACCCTAGTCTAGCCCCCTCACATAGGCTTCACATGGATACCTCACTCGATCCCATCTGCCTACTAGTGGCCCACCTAGACCCCAAAACGTCTATTTCCATACCCTTTGTCAACTGCGCATGCGCAGACTGACGATATTTCAACCCCGCACTCACCCCATCAGATGCCCCCTGACATAGGCTTCACATTGATACCTCACTCGATCTAATCGGCCCACTAGTGGCTCCCCTAGATCCCAAAGCGTCTATTTCCATACACTTTGTCTATTGCGCATGCGCAGAATGACGATATTCCTACCCCACATCCATCCCATCGGTTGCCCCCTCACATAGGCTTCACATTGATACCTCACTCGACCCCATCGGACCATTACTGGCCCACCTAGATCCCAAAACGTCCACCCCGTATGGACCTATACACCCATAGCCATGCAGTATAGGCCTATGGGCCTACCCAGACCTCGGTGACTTTTTCCAAAAATTTCACCGTTTCGCTCCGGGACCCTTCCCATCGTGTTCTAAATGACGAGACGTGAAAAACAAATCCAAGCAACCCATATCACAATGAACGTGCGTGAATTTCCCAGGTTGGACCTATACCCCCCATGGCCAGCCTATGGGCCTATATACAAACCTCGGTGACTTTTCCCAAAAATTTCACCGATTCGCTCCGGGACCCTTCCCATTGTCATTTTCTTGGCGAGACGAGAAAAACGCGACCCCACAACCCATAGTAAAGCCCACGAAAAAAAAATGACCATCCCCATATCCCATACAGGCATTTTCCCTTATATTGTATAATACAGACCCCTATTGTAGAGGTAAAGTCCGTATTCCGCTTTTTATAATTTCGGGAAAAAATCCTAATTTTACATGCACCCACCCCATTGACTTGATAGGCAGGTCCCAATAAGCCCGGGGACCGATATTAGCCCTTTTGGCTAGGGTTGATAGGTGTTTTCCCCTATTTTAGGGTAAAGTCCGTATTCCGCTTTTTATAGTTTCGGGAAAAATCCTAATTTTACATGCACCCACCCCATTGACTTGATAGGCAGGTCCCAATAAGCCCGGGGACCGATATTAGCCCTTTTGACTAGGGTTGATAGGTGTTTTCCCCTATTTTAGGGGTAAAAGTCCGTGTTCCGCTTTTTATAGTTTCGGGAAAAAATCCTAATTTTACATGCCCCCACTCATGACTGGGTGCCGCTTCACGAATGCTTCACTTTGATACCTCACTCGACCCAATCGGACCATGCAGCGTATTTGAAGTCTGGGGACTACTTTTTCTCCGCGGAAGCTATTTCCCGCGACCGCATCACCACCAGATCGCATCACCGCGAAGGAATACACACGCCCGATTCACGCAGACCGAAAGTGACGTCATACATGACGTCACACTTCAGTACATGTCCTATCACATTCACCCAGACCGGAAGTGACGTCATACGGGACAGCGCCCCCTGGTGGAAAAAAGGGAACCAAGAGTTACCTCCCTGGAAAATAAGGGCCTTCCCGTGTTCTACCTACTACTACGGTGCTTAATCATGTCAGGATGAATTTATAATACATGCAAGTGAGATTCATCATACTTTTACGAGATGCATTATGGGCAATTTCAAATGGAGGCTTTTGATAGGTCATCTGAAAGGCGTTCTTCCGCGGTTCTCGTCGAATTTGGAATATTATTTTATCCCACAGAACAAATATATATCACATGCAAACTATATCATGCTGTACATCCGAGGATAGTTTGAGACTATTTGCACATAATCGGAATGACGCAATATGGGAAAATTCAAAATAACGTCTGTGATAGATCACCTGAAATTTGCGTTGTTAGAGGACATTTCTCGTCTAATTTGGAATACTCGATCCCATCACAGTATGTATAGGTTGAATATGAGCTATTTCACATTATAACATATCATTTCAGGGCCATTTGAAGCCTAATTTGCATTATAATCCATCCAAAGAATAATGAACAACTTTCAAAAGACGGTCTTGATTGGTCAGTTGAAAGTCCTTACAAGTATATACCGACCGGCATGTATCTTTCCTGAAATCTTACTTTGTTAGCTCCCCACATCACAGCTCAACATTTTAGGCGCATTCGACGACCACATGCACAGTCTCCTGTGTAGCGCATACTGGCAAATCAAACATGGTGTCCATGGGGGTCGTCTAAAACTTTTTTCTGTTCCTCGTCTACTTTAGACTACTTCGTTCCTTTTTATTGACAAGATCGAACTTCTTGACGACATGGCCTATTATTTCACGCCTATTTGCAACATATCCAGATGTAAAACAACTTCGGAAATAGGCGGTTACCGCCCACTGTACATGTGCTGATATACCGATATACAAGCGTCTAGTCCGTCATTCATAATTCAGCCGTCGTCCATTAAAGAATATCCACGTCCATAATCCAAAGACCTATTCCATATCCATATAACAGTATTAGCACCAAATTCAAAAAGGACAATCATAGTATACATAAACATAGGCTAGTTTCCTGCAAGAGAGAAGCGGTCAACAGTTTTCAATGATGCCGACAAGACATCATGATGTTCCAAAAATATAAAATCCGTATACCCAGGCAAAGCTCTCTCCGGGACAGATTTGGCTAGATTCTCGCAGTATTTTCACATGCACGGGACTCGACCAAATTTTCAGCACTAGAATTTGTGCTATTCTAAGATAGTGTTATCCCAAAATAACGAAAATACTGTTATACGATCACTTTCTAAATGATAAAAATATAGATTCTCGCAGTTGAAAGACTTACTGCAAAAGCTGATTCAACAAGATCAAGCGCCTTCACTCCAAGTTTAACAAGTTTGGTTATCTTATATCAAATATGATGGCGAAATACGATCGTAGTGTGCTGGATCTCTGGTGCTACGCTTCGTACAAAGTGTCTAATTGGGCCTAGCCATCTGTGACAAAACGGGTTATGACAATCGATATGAATAAAGACTCATAGTCGAGCCTGACGCGTTTTGTTCAAAACATGATACGTTTTTCAACAAACCCATCCGCATCTTCATCAATGCATTTCCATCATATGGATGTGTGTCAGAGGAGGACATTCAAGGTCATTTTGAGCCAGCATTGCTATAAACCCATAACCCATGTATACATTATCGGCCCAAAGTAATTTGGAGCACCTTAATCATATACATACGTTTATGTCGAAAATGAAACTGAATCCCAAAGCCTCAAACTCATGGGTGTATCTAAATTGTCATATGCATGACAATACGCGGAAATACTCTGGGCACCATGGTTATCTACTTATGGAAGAGAAACCCCTTGAAATAATTTAAAGCACCCAGTTCATGTATGGCATTAAGGATAATTTCGAGCTCAAACTATTTAAAATGATATTTAGCAAAGTGCAAAACTCTTCTTGCTTGCGCTCCTGACATGGATGTGATTTGGAGCACCTAAGTCAACTCCGGTTTTAAAATTCATGTTTGCCGAATGTTTATTTCGGGCATCCAGCCATGGGTTTTCTCACCTGCAGATGGCATAGGTGTTCTAAATTATCTCAAGACCATTGATATTAAAATATCGACGAACTTCGACGCATACATATATATTCAGATATGACAAAAAAACAAGGTAGGCCTACATTGTACATTTCTAACATTGAACAATGAGTAAAATAAAGGCCGATACTCTGAAGCTCCAAATCACATGCACCACGGCTTACCGCATATTACTCAGAGAGTAGGAAATACAGATAAATCGCCATGAATAAAAAAAACACTATCTGTATTCTCGATTTCCGGATATTATCGTAGGATGTCTATTGCACAAAACACACTAAAGTTTCAGAGATTTTTTGACCCGCTGGTCGCCGGTACATGTACCTGATGGAACAACTGATATATTGTATTGTTCTCCGCAGTAGTAATAAAAGCGTATTTGGGGTCGCATAACTCTCTTGGCCCAATTCCTGGTTATCGCAACTGATTTGAACATTAGAGAAATAGAGAAATCATTTATTACGAAAAACGGGCACCAGTTCATCTTATATCATTGACTCTTTATCCCAGATCCACCCGCTGGTCACCGGTGCATGTAACTGATGGAACAACTGATTTATTGTATTGTTCTCCGCAGTAGTAATAAGAGCGTATTTGGAGTCGCATAACTCTGTTGGCCAATTCCTGGTTATCTCCCCTGATTTGAAGCTGCTATTTGTTGTTGTCATATTCGTTCTTGCCCGTTAGAGGTATTCCAGACTGCCCTTGTTCAATCAGCAGCCGCCATTTGGTGTTGCGTTACCCTTCGGTAATGTTCGCTCTTGTCCGTAAGGCGTATCCCTACTCGTCGTCGGGCAGACCTGGATACTATAAAGGCAACATGTCCTGCAACAGCTGTTTGAGCATTTTGGTCGCATATTGCAGGGCCTCTGTGAGTGGTAGTCCCATATCCTCTTCCATGTGATGCTTGGTCTACATAACGTACTTATACGTGGGGTCGTCTTTCATTTCTGCTGCAGGTTATCCTGTCCACCATCTTCGATCACCGCAGCGTGGGTAATAATAGCTGCTGTTGAAATACGATCTCAAAAGTTGGGTTCTTCTTTACTCAGGCTTCCCTGGGACATAGATTGAGGATCAGAAAGCGAGCTGTCTGTATCAGCAGATAGACTCTCTGAAGTCTCTGTTTCGGTCTCAGTCGGTGGACTCTCAGAACCAGCTGGTATACTCTCAGCAACTGCATCGGCTTCTTGTACCTCGCTGTCTTCCATGTATATTCTTCGGGTGTCGCATCATATCGTAGTCTCTGAAGAACGCGCGTTCGCACAAAGAACAGGTATAACTCATGTTGACGGTTGAACGTCGAGTGTGCACGTCTATGATATCCGCTTGCTTTCATTGACGTAACGCCTGCCAACGCCTAGCTTAACGCTTCACCGCCCTAGTGAAATAGCTCTGATGGGTCTGGGTATCCCATGGGATTGACACTAATTCATCGAAATGCAGTACGCCCGTTAACGCCCGTCGTCACACCTTAACGCTAACCTCAACCCCATAACGCCACATTTTAACATCTCAACGCCCTATCTTAAGGCCCTAACGCCCAAGCTCAGCGCATTAAAGCCCTATCGTAACGCCGTAACGCATTGTCAATCATCCAATCACACGCATATGTTTTTACCATTGGCCCCTGACCCTTGGAGAAAGGGACGTCACCCGAAGTGACGTCACAACCGGAAGTGGCCTCATCGCATGCGTGTGCCCTCACCTGATTTTGCCGCCTAAACCCTATAGCTTGTAATCTATAGGGTGTACCAGATGTAGATGTTTAGAGTATACCAGCTGATTCTGAGAATCCAACTACTGATACCGAAACAAGAGACTACTGAGAGTTCTCTACTGATACAGACAGCTCGCTTTCTGAACGTCAATCTACGTCACAGGGAAGCCTGAATGAGGAAGAACCCACCTTTGGCGATCGTATTTTAACATAAGCTATTAATACCCACGCTGTGGTGATCTAAGCTGCCGGACAGAGTAAATTGCAAGAAACTTACATCTAAAAGCGCACCGCATCAGAAACACAGCCATGGCGATCTATGAACATTATAGTTCGCTGCCGCTTGAAAGACGTGCGACGTGTAAGTACATCATGAAGACCAAGCATCACATGGAAGAGGAAATGGGGCTACCACCCACAGAGGCCCTGCAAAATGCTATCAAAATGCAAGAACAAATGTTCCAAGATATGTTGCCGTTACAGTATCCGAGCCTGCTGAGGACGATTGGGAATACGACTAACGCACAAGAGCGTAAACTGACCGAAGGTTGACGCAACACCAAATGGCGGCTTCTGATTGGACACGAGCAGCTGAGAATACGTCTAACGGAAAAGAACGAATATGACAAATGCAACACCAGATGGCAGCTTCTGATTGGACATGAGCATACTTGAATTGTAAACATACCTATGCGGGTATGATGTAACATTGTGGGCAATAAACTATATGAAAACTTGAACGTGCTGTTCTCTCTCTCTCTCTCTCTCTCTCGTCTGTCTGCATCATAGCGTTAAGGCGTTGGGACGGGCGTTAAAGCGTTAAGATATGGTGTTAAGGCGTTGCGTAGGGATTCCCCTTCTCCTGTTGCATGTACTGCTATGCATATAACCGTGGAGTCAGCACCTCCAAATTGCTCTTTCTCTACTACTTCTTAGTCTGCATGCCTCTTCCCGCATTTCTCCGCATGTTTCCCTCCGCACAAGGATCATAATAGATTTCACCTTTATATAAACTACTATTGTTCCAAAACTCCATGCGCAAGAGATGAATCGTTAGTTCCGTTGTATCGTACTGGAGACTATGAAGTATCCACACGGCCACTGTCGAGGCTAAGAATGTCCAGTGGCTAAGAGTGTCCGGCCCCTATCTTCTAACCCAGCTAGGACACCTTTCTCTATTGGGGATAAGTGCCCGTCCTTGGTTGCAATAGAAAAGAATATAAAAAGGGACACTAATCACCAGGGCATTCTTATCCAGCGCATCGGCTTAATAGTCGAGTGGCTTACCGTAAAAAAATCAAAAGTTATTTACATTTGTGACAAAAGTATTATCTTTTGCATGCTGATTCGTGATTCTTCCAGGACCCAGAAAATCTATGGCTGAACTCTGCATGGGGTGAGTTTTATGTTGTAATTTGGAATGGGGGCCGCGGGAGGGAGTAAAATGTGTTGACCTAAACCAACCGCCTACCCTTTGTACGCATTTCTATTTCATATGGTGAACACTTTTACATGAAAGGTACATGATACTGATATTCAGTAAATGTACCGTAACAATATTACAGATAGGCCAACTTTGATGAGTTCAAAATGACCACAAAATTGGGAATTATTGTTGGACATTTTCATCAGTTTAACAATTTTTTTTACAGAGATACAATAAGCAGCTATCTATCTTGATACATCACGCTCAATTACTTCACTTTATCAGCTATCTATCTCTTATATCTTGTGATATTAATACATCACACTCAATTACTTCACTTTATCAGCTGTCACGACCTTTTAATTACTAAATAATGTTTTATTCACCACACACTCAGTTTACATACAGTGTAAACATTCAGGCAGAAATTGTGAAATCTTTAAGCAACGCACTGCCTAGATTATCTCTGCAGTCCAACCAATCATAGCGACATACCAAAAATATACTGGACTCCCAAAATGCATAAATCACCATACAAAGCTAGATTCATAGCTGGTTCTAGAAGCTGCACCACCAAGCTTCTTTCAACCCTATTAACGAGGGCCCTTCAGGAGGTAAAAGCATTTTGGGAAAGGTATTGCGCCACTATTTTCAAGAACTCTGGCGTTGAATGTATGTGGATATTGAAAAACTCAAAATGTCTTACGGAAGAACTTGATGCTAAAGGTCACATACCGTACAGACATGTATCCACATGGGATTTCTCGACTCTCTATACTACAATCCCTCATGAGGACCTTATTGACCGTATAAGTTCATTAATAGTATCTGTGTTCATGAAAACTGATCGTAGATATATTAATGTCGGAAGCCATAAAGCATTCTTTGGCTCGACTACATACAAGAGATATCATTCATGGGATGTTTCTTTGTTTATAGAGTTGCTTGAATTTCTCATTAAAAATATCTATGTGAAATTTGGCAACACAATATATCAGCAGCATATAGGTATTCCAATGGGTACTAATTGTGCACCCTGTTGGCTGACCTGTATCTGTTCTCCTATGAATATGACTATATGCAGGCGCTTTCAAAAACCGATCCATTCAAAGCCCGTTCCTTCTCATTCACCAAACGCTATATAGACGATCTTCTCGCTGTGGATAATCGCTATATAAATGACGCAGTGAAGGATATATATCCACCTTCACTGGATTTGAAGAAACTACAGATAGCCCTTCAGGCACATCTTATTTAGATTTCTATCTCTATAAAAATGAAGCGGGCATTCTCTCTCGTCGACTTTATGACAAAAGAGATGATTACAATTTCGACATCATAAACTATCCCTTTCTGGATAGTAATATTCCAGTGGGACCTGCATATGGCGTATACATATCTCGCTTAGTAGCATTTGCTAGATCCTGTGTTAAATGTGATGATTTTAATCAAGGACACAAAACATTGTTGTAGAAACTTATAAAACAGGGCTGTTCCACCAAGCGCCTCCACTCAAAGTTTCTCAAATTTGGCGATACATATCGCATGCTGATAGCAAAATACGAACGTAGCGTGCAAGATCTATGGGGCTACGTTTCGTAACGTGTCTAATTCCGCTTAACCCGGGGCTAGGGGCCGTATGAGCCCATGTACTTCAAGATCTTCATGGTACTCATATGAACAGTCACAATCAAAGCGTGACTGAGGTACATCATTTTTAGATGACTCTATAACGAATATTATGGATTAAGAATACTGATCAGCGATACGGATTTGATATTTTGGATCATCATGATGTCTTGCCGGCATCATTGAAAACTGTTGACCGCTTCTCTCTTGCAGGAAACAAGCCTATGTTTATGTATACTTTTGTCTTTTTGAATTTGGTGCTAATACTGTTATATGGAAATGGAATAGGTCTTTGGATTATGGACGCGGATATTCTCTAATGGACGACGGCTGGATTATGAATGACGGACTAGACGCTTGTAACCCTGGTGTACCATTTGTTCTACGGGCTATAGGGTACAGTGGCGTGCGCATGTGTACAACGTCACTTCTGAGCTCTGCGCTCCAATAGCTCCGAGCTCAGACTCCAAGAGCTCCGAGCTCCAAGAGCTCCGTGCTGCAAGAGCTCCGATCCAAGAGCTCCGCTCTACGGGAGCTACCACCAGAACCGGGCGATGACGGACGTCAACGCCCGGTGGTGGTGTGCGGTTGTTGTGGTGGTGGTGTCTGTACATATAGGATTATCAGTCCATATGTATTGGTCGACTAATCAAAATTTCGCTACCACACGTACTGATGACGTCGCAGATGACATGGAAATCACTCAAGTCGTGGTCTACACCACGAGAGCTTCAAGGTGACACCCTACACTCCATCTTTGGATAAGATATAGAACCTCAATCTCTCAAATATATCCCTGTCAGCATCAATAATGACCACTTTACTTACTACCCTTCAAATGCGCAAACAATTGTTTCAGGACATGCTTCCGTTACAGTATCCTGGCCTGCCCGACGACGCTTAGGCCAAAAGCGATTCTGGCCGAAGACTAAACTTTCTCAAACGACGGCTTCTAATTAGACAAGAGCCTACTTGAATTGTAAACCTACTCAACGCTCCCCCAGCGTGGGTATGATGTGCTGGAGGGGCTAATAATAGGATTGACCTGTCATCCTTGATGTTGCTGTTGTTGTTGTTCTCTCATCTGTCTACATCAAGGCGTCAAGGCGTTATGCTAGGGCGTTATGGTGTTAAGATAAAGCGTTCAGGTGTTAACATAGACGTTGCGACGTTGGTCCACCGC
>JAVTVY010006816.1:0-38141 GCA_036873755.1 Hanleya hanleyi
CAACCCATATATTATATATTTTGAACGAACAAGTCTATCCCGGGCCCTACTTGGCAAATACCCTACAACACTGAAAGATTCAATAAAATATTACATAAGAGCAATGTATAAACATATCAGTAAGGCTATTGTATCGCTAGATCTCTGTTCACAGGTGGGTGTTGCCTGTCTTCCAGAAAGGCTATCAGAAGGTTATTACCCTGGGAGATTTACCCAGTATTCCAGAAAGAGAGGACAGTGCCACAGTATGGAGAAGATTAAACAGGTAAATAATCTAAGTCAATCAATACACGACCTTGTGGCGATGCCTGTAAAACTGTTTGATATCTTCCTAGCATTATATATCTGGAGGGGTGGCATTGAGTAGGATTGGAGCTATCAAGTGGGAATTTTGCGTGTTGGATCGGAACAATGCATGTATTTGAAGCATCTAATATACTCTCCTTTTCAAGTATCTAATAACTTCCAAATTGTATTGAATTATTTTTTTAGGGCAAATAAATGGATTAAATAAATGTATCTGTACTCACAGCGACATGATACACTATTCTCATTTTCTTGCACAACAAACAACTGGTCTCGTAAAGTATCTAGCCATTTTTGAATTGATCATATTCCTACGAAGTAGGCTACCATCTGCGAACTGTCCGGTAGTCAGTCAGTGAGTGAGTGAGTGACTGAGTGAGTCCATCCGAATCCTTTCGAACCATGATTTTTAGCATGAACGTGCATTAGGGCATTGTTACCAGCAAGTTCTGAGCTGACCGAATTCTGATGAAAATTTGATTTATAATTATTTTTATTTATTTATTGATGGTTCAGCGAGTGCACTGCATGACCATCGGGAACCCTTGGCTGTATGTTTCACTGTGACTTTTGAAGGTTCCCTGATACGGCATATCCCGTTGGACTCACCGGTTCTCGTGAAATCACCGAAGTTAAGCGACTTCGAGCCCGGTCAAGACATGGATGGGTGACCTCGTGCTGTACTGCTGGGCTGATAAGTGTCCAGGGTAATAGGAACCGAGGGCGATACTAGTTGCTACGCTAATGGATCACCAGCAGTGACATCTGGGAAAGTTAATAGTATACCCACTGTCAATTAGAGACTGCCAAATAAATTCTCTCCCAATAGCACATAGGGCCCCCAAGTCATCTCTCGAGTACACACTTAAATCATATCAAACCCTACTTTGTAGGTCCTGTGACGTTAGTCACACTGCCATGTTTTCAAATATATGTTTATATTCTAATAGTTCGTGCAAAGTTAGTGGCA
Source organism: Hanleya hanleyi (assembly GCA_036873755.1). NCBI lineage: Eukaryota > Metazoa > Mollusca > Polyplacophora > Lepidopleurida > Hanleyidae > Hanleya > Hanleya hanleyi. Next base: position 1,277 of record JAVTVY010006816.1, read on the forward strand.
TATTCCATATTTACTTATTTGGAGCGTCAAATATTAATAATGTCTAATGGATGCTAGTATCCAAACTAGCCATTTGAACTAGCTGCGGCGCAGCCAAGGAAGACATCAGCGATATGATACTGTGTGATGAACATCATGTTTTCGTATCCTTCATCGCAGTCATTCGTCGTGTGATGTCACTCGATGTCGTTTTGAAAAGAACAGGTGAAATTCATCCGACTTCTTGGGTTATCCAATCACATGTAATGCAGGACACTCCGCGCATTTATTCGAAGTTTCTTTTAGATTTATACTGGACCATATTCCTACGAAGTAGGCTACCATCTGCAAATTGTCCGGTAGTCAGTGAGTGAGTCCATCCGAAGCCTTTCGTAGGCAAAATAAGGAGAACCGTTGACATTAAAACCTTGATTTTTTGCATGAAGGTGCATTAGGGGACTGTTACGAGCAAGTTCTGAGCTGATCTACTTTTGATGAAAATTTCTGGTGATTTTTGATGAAAATCACTGGTGATTCTGACTTGGGCTGTGCCCATCATAATATAGGCAGGATTTCAACTTGGGGCGGGGGGATTTCCAAGAGTTCAGTACGCGGCGGAGTCCTTATGCCTACCCTACTTCGTAGGTCCTGTGACGTTAGTCACACTGCCATGTACAGCGAGTATAGTGAAAATAACGTGGACCTCCCAAATTGTATTCGATATTTAGAATCCATATTAAATTGAGTTCCTTTAATATGCATATGAAGACAATGATACAGATTTCAGTCTTCAGCGAGAATCTTGCATATCGCTCCAACTCATCTTAAAAACTCGTAATCAAACGAAATCTATACATTTGAACATTTTTACACAGATGCTGGGAAGACGAACTTAAGCGTTCAGAGAATCCGAGCTTCCCTGTCGCTGTTTTCAAAGCATTCGCAATCGATCTCTTACTACCTGTACTGCTTCATATCGTGGAGGTAAGTTCATGGTGTCTCGTTACATCTAGAGTAGATACATCAACATTTTAAGCCTATCTGGCCTGGGCGATTTGGGGTGTATCACAGCCTTGGGGGGGGGGGGGCGGAAAATGCCCCCACCCCCCTATATATTTTCTCTACCACTAAGGTTAGAGCGCTGAAACTTACCACACAGTATCTTGGGTTCAGGCTCTACCGGGAAATGTGAAAAGATCCAAGATGGCCGCCATGATGACCTCACAGTGACGTCATCTTCTCGGAAGCCATTTTTCGGCCTTTTTGGAGTCGATTTCTCGAAATTTCAAAAAAATCAAATAAAATATAGAATAATTAGTTTTGCAAAAATAAAATACTTTCAAGGCCTTTTAGGCAAGGAAAATGTGAAGAAATGGGGCGAAAAGATTGAAAAACGCGACCACATGGCCGCCATTTTGAATTCAGCCATGATCCTCTGCCCGTGGGTATATGAACATAGGCTCAAAATGCCCCAATAAGATAAGCTTTAAAGTCACCAAGTTTCAGCCTCCTCGGTTTTGTCGGTTCAGAGCAGCAGAGAAAAGAATAGGTTAATAGCTCCAAGTGGAATGCCGGAATAGAAACTCTACGAATCTAATTATAAACAGTACAGTTGACATCCAGGAATTTATCAGTTGTAATTCATGATTAACATTAGATTATGCCAGCTTTATCAAGTAATGGCACTAATAAGCATAAACTGATTATTAACTGTCTTTAATTAATTAAACTTGATTTGAAACTTGAGCTTAAACAATCTTCAGTAACCCATTTCTGTGGAAAATGATTTATAATCGATTAAACAATTTATATCCTGGAATGGATAACCGAACGACACAGTCACAAGACTTTCATCACTCACTGGAATAATACGGTCTTGGAGAAACCACAGGACTATTAAATTCTCCTAACCAAACTCTTGTGACGAGAGATTAGCTCCAAGGTATATAAGCGAACTTCGTAGATACCTCGGGAATCGACGAAAATTGATATTCTTAGGAATACATCAAGGGGATTTGGGTATCGGCAATCTGATGAATGTACTATTCCGGTTTTCTTGTTTCACATTATATTCTATGACGGTTGATCGGTGATTTTCTTCATTGATAAACATTAAACCACCTCAGCTTCGTTGTGTGAATCGGAATTGCATTGCTGTGACACACCAACACACTCCGTGGCAGTGATTCTGTATCCCCTAATCAAGGAATCAAAATGGATCAAGATTTGAAATGACAAGAAAAATTTAGACATGTTTTGTTTACACATGTAATTTGTTGTTTAAATTATATCCCAGTGTGATATATAGTCAATATCCAAGAGGTACAAAAAAACTCAAAGTATGTGCTCATATTTTCACATCATGATCAATGTTACTTTATCAAGTTAAATTCTACCCAAAGAAAATAAATTAAGACCCTTTAAACCTGCCGTCATGGTTTTTTTTCACCCTCAGTAAACTTGTATCATTGTTGCTCACACAGACTAATCTGAAGGATGATACCACATCTTTCTTTCTTCTGCTGGGTTATTGTACCAGGCTGAGCTGAGGTGGTTTAATGTTTATCAATGAAGAAAATCACCGGTCAACCGTCATAGAATATAATGTGAAACAAGAAAACCGGAATAGTACATTCATCAGATTGCCGATACCCAAAATGTGTTGTCTCATATATCTAGATAACAACGTGATGTGGAGACGTTATTTATTCATCATTGTACTGGTTATGCTCAGGAGAATGACATAGAATCATTATTATCTTGTGCAGAGAAGGTGTTGGTCTCGAGTTGAATTACCGTAAACAATATAAATGCCACCTTTCTACTATAGTACTATATATAAAAATGTGCTGTATTGTTGGGAAAATAATGCGATTCAAAAAGCTATTAACTGTCTTTAATTAATTAAACTTGATTTGAAACTTGAGCTTAAACAATCTTCAGTAACCCATTTCTGTTGAAAATGATTTATAATCGATTAAACAATTTATATCCTGGAATGGATAACCGAACGACACATTCACAAGACTTTCATCACTCACTGGAATAATACGGTCTTGGAGAAACCACTGGACTATTAAATTCTCTTAACCAAGCTCTTGTGACGAGAGATTAGTTCGAAGGTATATAAGCAAGCTTCGTAGATACCTCGGGGAATCGACGAAAATTGATATTCTTAGGAAAACAACAAAGAGATAATTCCCATTCTGAGGATGTTTTAGTTTCTAGTTCCTCATCCAGTCCATGATGGGCTGCGATCCTTTGTGGGGAGGCTAGAGGGCCGCTGATGTAAATAATATTTCACTTTTGAATAATGTGTTCTTGCAGTCATAGTTGTGTAAATGACAGAGCAAAATTCATAAGTTCGTGTGCATTTTTGTAGCTCTAGACAATGTTAAATGGACTGACCCATGCCCCATATGACAAACCAGAGAAGCTAGGGAATAGCCCTGATTTTGAAGCATATTAATGAAAAAATCATATAAATAGTACATAAGTCTTTCTTATATTCTAACTGTTTGAATAAAATCTATCAAAAATCACTCGAAATTCTCTGCGAGGAAACTGTTAAAGAAAATCCCCGTCTCTTAACCTAGAAATGGAAAATAACCTATTAGAAACACAGGTAAATATATGGAAAATGGCCGACACTGTCCGAAATTATCAACGGTCTACCTTAAAAATCCTGATCACTTCTAAGTTAGCCAATTTTAGTCTAAGTTGCTCAAGCATGCAATCCCGGGAGAGACGGTAGGCGTCAAATGGGCCAATTTACCGGAGGATTACCAGATGAGTTGTTATATTACAGTCAGTAGTGTAACCTCCCGTACAGGGCAGGTTGTTGGTTCCAGTCTCCCCGGTGCTTTATTATATCTTACCACTCTAAAATATTATTCCAGTGTGTATCAGCTTTATTAAATTATAAATGAAGTGTAATGTTATCAACGATTTCGTAATATTAAAATTTTAATTTTTATCCATGCTGAGTAATATTGTGATTGATGCATTTACGTAAAAAAGTCAATTTTTCTGGCCTATGCCCTCACATGTAAGTTGACATTTAGTTATGTGTTTTTAAACAACAGTTTTGTATTTATACACCTAAAAGGGTATTATCGCTGGAATATCACCTTATATTATTGTCCGGAAACGTCAGTTTTCAATTGAGCTGGTACCCAGGTTCTATCATTTGAATGGAGTTAATTTTAATATAGCAATTTAATGATTGTACCCCTGGAATTTATCAGAACAACTTTCCAGCCCCCCTCCCCCCCACCCGGCTGCCTGTTTGTGTTATAGGCGATGGTATATTTATGCTTCTAATCAGAAACTCGGATTTTCCGCTGTAGGCATGGAATGATTAAAAAAAAACACAAACAAAAACAAGCTAGTTTAATTTTATTATCGTCACTCACGAGAATTTCATTTTTATCCAAGTGAGTTTTATTGTTATTTGGGAATGTAAAGTAGAGTTTGCTGCCAAACTGTAGCTTTCAATTCCGTCCTGAGTTTTGTTTGCTTTTTCTTGCAGCGTTCCCAGTTATTAGTGCAGCCTTGGTTAGTTGCTCAGATCGTACTCTACTTCGGACCCGATGCCACAATTTCACGAACGGAGGCTGTCCAGTATGGCGTGCTTTTAGGGTGTTCCGGGTTGGTTTTCTTACTGACACAACCACAGGCTTTATTCCTCTCAAACCTGGCTGTTCTGAGACTCAAAGCGGCCATTACCTGCGCAATATACAAGAAGGTTAGTGAAACGCCATTTTATAACATCTGATATATACCATGTATATACAAGTCCATGTCATGTTACTTTTCCAAATATTAGACGTCTCATACTGTGTACTTTTCCTTAAGAATTTATCCCAGATACATCTGTCAATCTTCTCAGTGGCGAATTAGCTTTGTTGACAGGAATATCTTATGAACAAAGGTAGCATAACCAGGTGCCAAATACCATATTTGCCAAACTGTTAATATCAAAGTTTAAAGGTTATTATCGCCATCTCCGGGACGGAGTATGGCGATCTTGGAATCAGACCAGGCTATGGGGATGCCAGAGACAGTGGATCATTATTTGAGAGAACCAAGATGTGCCCAGTGAGCTCCTTGGTAGCGTTTGTCGGCTATATACTGTAGATGATACTCCTAGATTTTGACGGCAAGAATTGAAGACAATGCGTAGATTTTACCGAAATAAACGAACCGGAATCAGGCGAATTTGTGGTCAAATTTTATGTTGCGCAACTTTGACGAAATTAGCTTCCGACTGCGCAGAGTTGCTGTGGGAACGAGGCTGTCAACATTGGCTTTACGTCGCGAAGCTGATTAGCTGAAAATGATGTAATTGTTGAAAATGCCGTAAGACAATGGCAGTGATTGGCCGGCTTGGTCAGTCTGTCTATTGTCTGTTACCGGGTGAATTTGGCTGAAGAAAAATGGCCGCGTAAAATGTTTGGCGAGTCGACGGTTGTGTTTACCATGGAAATAAAGGGTTTCCCGGGTTTAAAGGTCAGATTAGAACCCATAGGAACGATGCACTGGTATGTTAGCGCGATCGTCCGGTTGAAATGGGCAAATCGTGATGAACTATCATTCTCTTGGGACATAGACGCATGGTAAATGTTGCGGAAATCAAGTTTTGTGGTTCTTTATTTTATTTTCTCGCCTGGTCTTGTTTTATTTTAGACACACGCGAGCAGATATTTTGAAGGACAGATTAAATCGAGCTGCACTTTCTGGAAATATATATATTTAGCAGGGTTTCAATCAAGCAACATGCAAATATATTGCTTCAAAAAAATCCTCCCGCATGCATTAATCCATACAAGGCTGACAAAAGAGACCATCGGGAAGTAGCAATGGGTTGAAGTCTATATACTTGAAGCAAAATATTGATGTTTTACAGAAAATTCAAAATCTCTAAGTACAAACTCATAACTGGAAATATTCGTAAAAAACCCCAAAACATCTGCGATATAATTTCAGTCATTTTACATACATGTACATTGCCCTCTTAACATGATGGTTAACATTTAGTAGTTAATAAGCCCCACTCTCAGCGATCCTGGACCTTGGGAGTGTTGAGTAGTGTAATAGGAATACAGAATAAAAACATATTAAAAAAATTATCCAAAACAAATATAAAAAAAATGGCTGGTTCTTAGCCGAGGTTAGTGTCAGGAAACTTTGCCGCTATTCTACGTAGAGGCAATAACTAGATTTGGTGTGCAATTATTATATATTTCCGAAAAAATAAATTCCGGCAAAGTACTCGGATCGTCGCGAAATAAACCGAACGATAACGAAAGATTCACAAAGGTCATATGCAAATATCTTGAACTCCTGATCTCAGAAATAAATGGTGACCATTTCGTATAGTAGTAGTCGGGAACCAGGTCATTCAGACCCTGTGTTTTCTTATGGCATACCCGAGGATTTTTTCCAAAGCGCCATTTTCGGTCCAGCAGTCGATGCAAGTTCCAAGCCACGCCTGACAGTTCGTAAACTCCCATGTTTATATATATGAATATGTACATGTCAATGCCAATGCCTAACATTGTGTTTTAAACCAGTACAGTCAAATCGCGAAGTCCTCGCTTTATTGAAACGAAAGACTTATCGGGCTTATTCAATTTAATTCAAGTTAATAATATTCTTCTGGCTCATTGATCTGTGGCTTAGCTGGATCACAACTCTCGAACAATAACATATGTTCATCTAACATGTTTTGCTGTGTTCACGGTAAAATATTTTTTTTTGAAGCGTTGACTAAATTGAAGCCACCATAAAACCTATGCACAATGACTGTCAATGTTCACCTTATTTTGGTAAATAAATCAATCGTCTCCTCATTGCCTTCTTTGCACATCATTATTGCATTCCATGTTCTGAATACACAAATTATTTTGGCTCAAATTATCCGTTTGGTTGTATTTTGGTATGTCCAAAAGATCAAACTACAGGACTTTCGAGGTTAATTTTTGCCAATAGCCGAATCTTTGTACTGATTTAGACAACTTTAACAACCAAGAACCTATTACCTTTCATAACAAAGACAAGAAATTGATGGCGATTTCAAGTCCACGAGTTCTAGTTATATAAATTTGGAATGTTAAGATGACCTTACTCTTTTCAATCTGAATGATTGTATGATCGCTAGGGTTGACTTCACCCATATCTAGCCTAGTGGGGGTGGGGACATGAACCTCCTGTCAAGCTTTTCACTGTAACCGCGGAACGAAACAGGCGATGGGGTTGAAACTTTCTGACTTGTCAGTAAATCTTATTGTGGTCATTTTGAGACTATATATAATCTTGGATTCAGGGGATCATATAGGAAAATCCAAGATGACGGACGAGAGTTATCGTAGAGAAATCTCGTCTTTTCTCGGCTGAAGAAATATAGAAGTATTTTAGTGAAATGCAATTTTCTCCGTTTTATTTATAACTTATTTTGGAGAAAAAAAGGACTTTTTTTTGTAGAAAATTCAGTCGAAACTGCAGTCAGAATATAACGACGAAGAAATCGAGAAGGAAGGAAGTTTGTTTATTTTTATTTAACTTCTCCACGCCAGAACAAATCTTTTTACATTGACCCAAATATATAGTGTAGTAAATTTCACCCCGCTAATCCCAGGGGTAACGAATTCCCATAAGCGTCAGGGTTGAAATAGAAACCATAAACAATTTATCGTACTCCTACATATATTATTGCACCATTACGCTTTTTCCAAAATAAACTATTCTCTATCATTTCAAGTCTCTGGTCCTAAGGCTAATACAATCGGGTGTGGTGGGATTTGAGGTTCGTGCTGAGTCTGTAATAGGTCTGGCCTGGAATGGTCAAATCTTTTTCATTCTTCTGTGAACTCTTACCTTGTCTGTGTATAGATATACCAGGATAAGGCAGGGGAGAAATGTGCCAATTATATAATGTTGTGGAACACTTAATAAAAAATTACAGCAAAATATTGTTACATACGTTGTCCTTAAACGACTTTTTTGCAATAGGATCCTGAATGACCTCTATTAGATCTCTGAAATAGGAATTTGTATACCTACATACATGCAATCTAAGAAATTGATATATTTCCACCATTAATGAAGGTGAAAAAATGTTTCAAGTTTGTCAGACAGAAAACAACATATTCGCCAGGCTGATAACAGATATACAGGGCGATTTCAAAGAAACCTTTCTGTCCATTGGAATTTTCCAATTTTCTCAAGCAAAGTAATTAAAAAATGTTATACAGTGGGTCTTCATTTGGACAAATCAAATGTGTATCTTGATCTCATTAAATGTCTCAGATATAAAGAGTAAGCCGTTTAGAACAGCAACGGCATAAAGCATTCGCAAATTGGAACAACACTGATAAATATTATGATAAACCATAATGTATTGCTAGCATCATCACTGCTGTTTCTCATTTGCAATCTATCCTTGTTCATGGATTCTTTGATTTTGGAATTGGTGATAATGCTGTTATATGAAGTGAGGTTTTGGTTGTCAAAATTTGTCAATGACAGCTTGTTACCAGATGTTGTATATCGGGAATTGTTACGTATTTTTTATTCCTCAGCCCTACGGGCTAAGAAGTATTGTTATGGTACTGGGGGTGTGTCTGTCCGTCTGTCTGATCCGTATCTCGATAACTATTGCAAGGAAATTCATGCAACTTACAGGTTATGATCCTTTTATGTTTTGTTTGTGCCTTCGAGACTTTCAGGTCTAACCGGTCATTAATTATTTTTTTTTTACAATTTTTTATATTTTTCTACCATTTTCCAGTCTTCTAAAAGGGAATCTTCAAGTATGCATACATTAGCCCTACTTTTATACTGATTTACATAATCTTACTGGCAGGTAGCCAATCAAGAGCTCCATAGTAAAGTTATATGTCAGCCATTGTCAGTTCATTGGTGTGAATGACTGGTCATTGGTTTGGTCTATTTCTCTGCATATTCAGCAGTACGGTATTGCCAGTGACTCATTCATATGGAATGTATGACCACAACTTAGATCGAATTTAGGTCCTGCAGTTGCTCCTTTAGATTAATTTTTAAAGTGACATTCAGTACTCACATTTTAAAACCACTAACATGGTTTCAAATCCTGATATCTGATTTTTGTGCATTTGGCTAGAAGGTGTTCCACCAACTGCTGGCGATGAAGGGATGACTTTGGCTTAATTATCGTATCGTACTAATTCAATCAGTCACATGACCCTTCACGGCCATGCGTTGTAAGTGGCCGTTGACCCAACTACAGCATCAAGGGCACTGGTAAACTGACACAAAAGGTACCTGTTAGTCTTGGTGCCTCTTGTCATGCTTTTCAATAAAGGCCAATACTGGCTTTGAAATGGCTGCCCTATCGATACCCAAAAGTTATTGTAATTGCTTTATTATGTACCCCAAATTCATCACCTTTGTGCAGAAATATATTTATCAGCAGTCGCAATGATACATCCTGCATGACGGTACACGACGACGACGTGCACTTCCAAAATTTGACCGCATCTTGAATACCATATTTGCCAAACTGTCAATATCAAAGTTTAAAGGTTACTATATAAATTTGGAATGTTAAGATGACCTTACTCTTTTCAATCTAAATGATTTTATGACCGCTAGGGTTGACTTTACCCATATCTAGCCTAGTGAGGGTGGGGACAGGAAACTCCCGTCAAACTTTTCACTGTAACCGCGGAACGAAACAGGGGATGGGGTTGAAACTTTCCGACTTGTGAGTAAATCTTATTGTGGTCATTTTGAGACTATATATAATCCTCGATTCAGGGGATCATAGGAAAATCCAAGATGACAGACGAGAGTTATCGTAGAGAAATCTCGTCTTTTTTTTTGACTGAAGGAATATAGAAGTATTTTAGTGAAATAAATTTTTCTCCGTTTTATTTATAACTTATTTTGGAGAAAAAAGGACTTTTGTTTTGTAGAAAATTCAGTCGAAACTGCAGTCGGAATATAACGATGAAGAAATCGAGAAGGAAGGAAGTTTGTTTATTTCTATTTAACTTCTCCACGCCAGAACACATCTTTTTACATTGACCCAAATATATAGTGTAGTAAATTTCAGCCCCCTAACCCCAGGTGTATCGAATTCCCATAAGCGTCAGGGTTGAAATAAAAACCATAAACAATTTATCGTACTCCTACATATATTATTGCGCCATTACGCTTTTTCCAAAATAAACTATTCTCTATCATTTCAAGTCTCTGGTCCTAAGGCTAATACAATCTGGTGAGGATGGGATTTGAGATTCGTGCTGAGTCTGTAATAGGTCTGGCCTGGAATGGTCAAACCCTTTTCATTCTTCTGTGAACTGTTACCTTGTCTGTGCATAGATATACCAGGATAAGGCAGGGGAGAAATGTACCAAATATATAGTGTTGTGGAACACTAAATAAAAAATTACAGCAAAATCTTGTTACATACGTTGCCCTTAGACAACTTTCTTGCAATAGGATCACGAATGACCTGCATTAGATCTCTGAAAGAGGAATAAGTATACCTACACACATGCTATCTCGGAAATTGATATATTTCCACCATTAATGAAGGTGAAAAAATGTTTCAAGTTTGTCAGGCAGAAAACAACATATTCACCAGGCTGATAACATATACACAGGGCGATTTCAAAGAAACCTTTCTGTTCAATTCGAATTTTCCGATTTTCTCAAGCAAAGTAATTAAAAAATGTTATACAGTGGGTCTTCATTTGGACAAATCAAATGTGTATCTGGATCTCCTCAAATGTGTGCCTGGATCCCCTTTAATGTCTCAGATATAAAGAGTAAGACGTTTAGAACAGCAACGGCATAACGCATTCCCAAAGCCGTGGCGTGTCCGACTCCTCTTCCGCTTTACTCATTAGCCGACTCCTCCGCTTTACTCATCATACTATTAAGGAAGCAGGCCAGGGAGGCAAGAGATATGTCGGTTTCACTTCTTAATCCGTGGCGTATGAGAGTCGGCTCATGTGGGTTTCACTTCTTAATTCGTGGCGTATGAGGGTCGGCTCAGATCTCCTGGGGTGGGGACATGCCCCTGAGGGCAGTGGGTGGGTTCAATTGAAGCTCGTTATGATAAACCATAATGTATTGCTAGCATTATCACTGTTGTTTCTCATTTGCAATCTATCCTTGCTTATGGATTCTTTGATTTTGGAATTGGTGATAATGTTGTTATATGAAGTGGGGTTTTGGTTGTCGAAATGTGTCAATGACAGCTTGTTACCAAATGTTGTATATCGGAAATTGTTACGTATTTTTTACTCCTAAGCCCTACGGGCACTGAATGGACATTTCTGTTTCACTCGGACATTGGTCGATATTTTCTTCCTAATATTCAGTATCATACAGGTTAGATATAGTAAAATAAATTGTCTGTGAGACATTGATGAGTGATTCGCCTGGTTTATGAATGGCGCAATGATACAAACTATCACATGCTCAGATTGGCTATATGTATATTCCTGAGCACCCACTGCATTTCTTGCTTAGGTCTGTGGCTCTTGATCATTATTTTTTTGTAATTTAGATCTCACTGTAAAAACCATCGCATTATGAAATGAAAAATATGTGGGACAAAAATATCAGGAATTTTCTTATTTTTTACTGTTGTTGCGTATCTGTTATAAATCTGTTGCAAACTGTTAGGCCTACTTTTTATATGGCTCACTCATAATCATTAGTTGTTTTACATTAACATCAACTGCTTGACAGAATATGTGACAAGTGGCCAGATTTTATTTTCATTTTATACATTTTATTGCAGACAATTCCAAAATAGTTTTTATCGAACCCGTAGCTTTAGCTGCGGAAAGCTCGATATAGGTGCCACAATGATGTCCGTCTGTCTATCTGTCTGTCTGTCTATCTGCAGGACTAAGTAAATGTTAAAGTTTTGGACTTAGAATTTTTTTCCTCAGGACCAAGTAAATGTTAAAGTTTGATCCTAAGGCCTGCCCGACCGCTGAACCCTCATATTTCAGATGCTTACATCGGGCTACACATGTTGAACCCATCCACTACCCTCGGGGAGCATGCCCCCACCCCTGGGATCCCAGGACCAAGTAAATGTTAAAGTTTTGGACTTAGAAAATTCCTGTCCACAGTTTCTCGGCCTCACCTATGTCTCCTAAACTAAGGCCAGCCCGACCCCACGAACTCTCATCTATTCCAAATGCTTACATCGTGCTACACATATTGAACCCATCCACTACCCTCGGGGAGCAGGTCCCCTCCCTGGGGCACCGAGCCCCACCCCATATCTCCTAAAGTAAGCTTTGCCCGACCCCATACCCTCATATAGTTTGGGAGCTCAGATCATCCTGTACACTTATTCAACCCATCCACTAACCCCGGGAGCATGTCCCCACCCTACATCTTCTAAACTAAGCATTGCTCGACCCCTTACCATCATATTTTCCCACAGCTTACATGATCCTACACTTATTCAATCCATGCGCTACCCATGGAAGCATGTCCCCACCCTCGGGGCACTGTGCTCCACCATCCATCACCTAAACTAAGCATCGCCCGATGCCATATCCTCATATTTTCATGAAGCTTACGTCATGCTACATGTATTCAATGTATTGCCCAACTCCATACCCTCTTATTTCAGTTTCTAATTTTATATCTCTTATATGTGATACTAACCTGTTATTAGGCATGAGATGCAGTGTACATTGTATATACAGGCACACATACCAAATCACCTATAGTATATTCTTTTATAGTATTTACTAATAGTTTGGTGACATTATTTTATTTCAGAAGTACAATATCAAAATAACCGGCGGGGGAATCCCGCAGTACTGAACCTCGGTTAGTTTTTAATTTCGTGTCGCCTTAAATGAAGGACGCCATTCTTAAATTTTGCTATCAAATTCTGGTTGACCCTAAAGCTTTTGCACAACCATATCTGTGTCCGCACATTTAACTTACCGGTACTATATTAATTAAAACTGAGTCTTTACCAGTGCACATTATTATGGAGCATTAACAGTATGATTGAACACAGTGGTCATTGTTCATTCTTTTATTTGCATACAAATGTGCCGGTTTACCACAGTGCTGGTGTCCTATTGCATATTGGAAACGACTGATTTACTAAATTTATATCATTCACCTGAACCAAATTAATGCGTGCAATTTTGGGTGTGCTACATGTAACCACATTCCTGAGAATAAATCGGGCGATTTCAATTTTTCCCATTGAAAAGTTCATATCTAGTTGCGCAGTAACCAGCACTGGCAAAAATGGCGATCGGTCACGAAACGCTGGGTGCGGGAAATCTGGATTCTCTCAAGCTTCACTGGGAATCCAAAGTCCGCGAATTTGGATTTTTTTGATTCTCGCAACCTATGCCACTGACAAAATTTTGAGAAATTCTACCCCTGGATGCGTGTTACCCAACAGTCTGAATAAATCATGCGTGTCGAAGAAATAAATTCCATGGGAATCTGTACAAAGACCGCATTATGATCATGTGTTACGAAGACAAAGACACCAGATTTGTGACAGAAAATAAATCTCAAAGTCATCGTTCTATTTTGCTATCATTTCAACCTATGTATATAGAAGGAGTAGTAATGTTTTAGCAATTGTTTTCCAGGCATTCCAATCAGAGAATTATGACGTTCACTCTTTAGAACTCGCGTAAGTTTGTGATTGTTTCAATGTGCTGTTGCTCTTGCTGCTGTTGTTGGTAATCGAACTGTGGATCGCTTCGTAACCCGGCAAACCACATAAGTTCCTGAATCTTAGTTGACATACTTAACATGGTTTGAAGATTTGCATGTCGTATTTATGAGATGAAATATTAGCTTTTGTCATATTTATGATGTTTGAACTTGGTGATTTTTTTTTTAAATTTATTTTTACTTTTCATCTACATGTATTCCTGTATATACACCAGAACAATCAACTACAATGAGTTATTCCATTATGGTATACAGACCATGTGCTATGAACCCCTTTACATAGTAGTGGGTATACTGGATTCCGATTGTCCATCTGTAAGTCTGTCTGTCCGCCTGAAATTCGTTTCCGGGCAATAACTTGAGAACCGCTCGTCATGCCACCTGGTGACAAAATCTAAATTCAGTTTCCGGGCAATTTGAGGATTTCTTGGCGGATTCTTGTCAAATTTGGTATGCAGATAGCATGCCAAGAGTTGTGGCTTGGATTTCCATTCCGCATGCGATGAACCTCTGCTGTGAATCCAAACTCCTACACACATAAAAACATCTTGGTCTGGACTGTTAAGGGGCTGAGTAGTGTTTTTATTTAAATCCTTCGTGTCATGTGGAAGGTTTGATAGATTTAGCAAAATAGAGCGAAACGCTTTTTCTGAAATGATGGGGTTTTCTCTTTTTACGCTAAGATATACCACACTTTAAAACAATACTTAGTATTGGAAGGCATATCTCACAAGGTGGCATCAACTGTTTTGCAAAATGAACACACAACTAGGACAAGACCAAATTAATAACTGAAATCTTAGAATAAACGCAAACATTTTACCACTCCCCTCCCTCCCATGAATATTTCATTGCCCTTGGGGCTAAAGTGAGATGAAATTTATCACACAAAATATCTGAGTCACGAATGTCAAAAATACAGAATGTCCGCTAAAATGGCACCACAGTGACGTCCTCTTCATGAAAGCTATTTTCGGGCTATTTTCGATCCAAGTTTGGAAAAATATATTTTCAATTTTCTTCCCCAAAATATATGAATAAAATAGAGAACAATTTGTTTTACCGGAATAAAATACTTTTGTGTCGTTTAAGGCAAGCAAATTAAAAAAAACGGACAAAGAAGATCGAGCATGGTACCTCGTGGCATTACCTGTGATCCATTGCACTAAGGATTATGCAAATAGTCCCAAAATGACACAAATGAGGTTTGCGGTATAATTCATAAAGTTTCAGCTATCTCGTTTTTCCCGGTTGCATTATGACCCTCCTGTGCTTGAAGGTTCACTGGGTTTATCTGAGAACAATTTATAAGTCAATTTATAACCTTTGGTGTTGATTTACTGGGGATACGTAGTATTAAATAACAATTAAGTAATATTTTGGGCGATTTTCTCCATGACCAAGAGATTCCACGTCGGCCATCTTGGAAAATGGCCGCCACAGTCGAATGTAGAATGCCTCCAATCTTTAAAATGGAGTATATTTATGCAAGTTGCATGCATTTATCAGAACATTCACAATACTTTCACCTATTCGCTGGACTATAATCATCATGATGAGTCCACTGATCACCGATGCATATGTGATATATGTTTTCAATTAATTAATCACGAAAAGTTTCATTTCCCCCAAAGAGAAAGTGGCAACCGGTCACGGGACAATTAGATCAAATGCTGATTTCGATCCCTTATCAATGTGGCTATTTTCCGAAGCATCCTGAGAGAAACATGGATGTTAAAATCGTTGATTCTCAGAAAATATAACGATTTAATTACCGTAGATTAATGGTAATATAGCATTCACAACAAGATTCCCTCTTTGCGGTTTCTGTTTTCATTGATTTTTAATGAACATTTTCGTATTTGTCGTAATTTCGAATGTCTCTTTCTAAACAGGAAAAAAGCTCACTATTTTTTTGGATGCGGCACGACGATTAGATTAGGTTTTGGGTAATTTCACAGGTGCCATCGTCCCAAGTGGTATTGTGTTGATTACAATACCTCTGAACAGAATGAGAGAATGTTTGACAAAGCCGTGGCACTTTGTTTATAGAACGCAATATGAAATAGTTCGATATTTATGTACAGGTTATGAAAACTTTGCAGCATTTGATTCATGATCGTCCTTTGTCCAAGTATCATGAAGCAATTATTTGAGTGGACGTCTTTCGAAATTCCAACACGTCCTACATTCGCATGTTGATTTTGATTCACTTCCTCAATAATTTTGAAATGTGTCTAACATAATGAGGAAGGAAGCTAGTAATTTCGACTTCGAATATTTCAAAATTTTTAGTTACAAACGTGTGTTTCACACAATTCAACGGGCAACGTAATATGCGAGCGAGCGGCTACAGAGACCAAGGTCGCTACCATCCGCGTTGTTAAGGAATAAAGCGAGTTGGCACGATGTTGTTGCAAGGTGTGCAAGTGTCTGGGAATTGCGACGAAGTTAGGTTATTTCTGTCTCTTGCGCAGTCCTTCAACTATCTTTTCAACATCCGTGAACTCACCCCACCAGTGTGATGGTTAATAATGTCCCGGGAAGTAATGTACGTTCCTAAGTCATTTTCTGTTTCAACCAACGACGGTCACTTATCCCTATTCTGGAGAAAAATGTCCGGACTGGCGGACACATTTGACCGCCGAACATTCTTACCCGGACACATTTAACCGCCGGATATTCTTAATCTCCACACCGGTACCTCAACTGTTTCTGTGCCATGCATAGGAGATAAATTTCGTTCTCTCAGACGTCATTCATTCTTAAAACTTGCTAGACTAAGCTGTTCATAAATATTTATGCAACGCCAGGCAGAAGTCTATCAAACTAAAAGTTGGACAGTTTGTTCCATTCATTCCACAGCAGCGTCCTCGATTTGGTATTATAACATATGGTACAAAATCTTGGAAATTGAAACAAAATGTAGCTAACATGCCAACGATTTGCTGCCGTCAAGTTTAAAACATAAAATAGACAACAATATTTAGAGGGAAGACAAATTAATGTTTAATAGTTTATGCGGACGTGTTGACAGTCAACGTAGAGGGCTAATGTGAAAGATATTATTCGATGCCGTAGCTAAAGTGTCCTATTTCACTTTGATACACTTTATTTTACTTTCATGACCTCTGAACTGAAGTTAAGGCGTGGTGCGGAATTTAGTTGCATAATGTTCATTAGAAGATGAATGCTGTAGTTAAACCAGTACAAAAGAATACTGTTTTATAACAATTCGTATTCACATTTATTCAACCGCCTTCTGTCTTTTCATGTTTTTAGCAGTCTTGGATGCTTTGATTCTCACAAGTGCGGTTGTAGCGTAATATCATCATCGTCTCAACATAAGTGTACATGAATGGCGGGATGAAAACCCCAAGTAGCTTTTCTTATCCCAAAATCATATGAAGTTATTTTGATATATAATATCTGTGGACAAGTAGCAAATAGCCATTCATTTAATTGCAAATAAATGTTGAAAAAGAAATGAGAAATCGGTTGTTCCTTTCATTAAGTAGGATTGTAAAAGAGATTTAAATAAGGAAATTGTTCCATGATCGAGGACCTCGTATTTCTGAAGTATAAAACGATAGGTCTGACGAATAAATGTGCCGATACAAATTAAGGTTTCCTTGACTAGTTGCGTACCTGTGTACATGAGATTTTGTTAACTATAGTTGATATGGGATAGATATCTCATTGTGGTTTCACAATTTATCAACAAAGATTACATCAGATAGTCTTTAATTGTTTCACAGATAACATTTTCAAATTGGAAAATAGTGGCGCTGTATCTTCGAACTTGAAAGAAAATGAAATTAACCGTATAGACTTTTTTCTACAAAATCATTATAATGGTTTTAGATGTGTAATGTACGTATTCCCCCAGACAATATTACGATATGACAGGTACGGAAATATCAGAGAATGATAGAGAATGTAGAATATATTGTTGAGACAATCTTTAATATGGTGTAATATTCCAATATTCCAACCCAGTTTTTTCATATCTCAGTATGCGTTAGTCAGCTTAGCCTATCGTTGAAAATTACCCCAAGGAATTTAAATTGGTCAACCTGTTCAATGTTATTTTGGATATACATAGCTTCGGCGAGTTGGGAAATTTACATCTCTTGGAAAGATTTATAAGCATGAATTTAGTCTTTTTTGATATTCAACGAGAGTTTGACCCTTGAAAACCAATTGCACAAATTGTTCATTTCAGAGAGTAGGATTGGATCTTCATTTGAGAGGATAACCGATGTATCATCTGCAAAATATAATTTCCAAAATATGACTAGCTTCCATTATATAATTTATATAAAAGGTATTGGCCCCAAGATACAACCCTGCGGAACTCTGTATGATAACGGTTTGAATGTTGATATAGTATATATTGAGTGAGGACAAATAACCTCTGAACCAGTAATTAGAAGTTTGCCGGAACACGTAATGATCCATTTTATACACATGGTTATCGTGGGTGACGGGGTCAAAGGCTTTGCCTAAACTAAAAATATACTAATATAGTGTCTCTTGCCTCTCTCACAGCTACTCACAGCTTCAAGTTGTCGTGAAGGGAGGGACAAACGGCTAAAAATGTGGAATGATTCACTCGAAAACCGCACTGATTGGACAAATGATTTTGTAAATCTATCGACCACCGGCATATGGAATATGGAAAAGGTCTTTGGATTATGGAAGCGGATATTCTTCAGTGGACGACGACTGAATTATGAATGACGGATCAGACGTTTGTAATTCAATAATAGAGCAACTTGCTATGGCGTCATCTGAGTGGTCCACCTGGAAGAACAAAATGGCTGTTAGCCGAGATTCGGAGATCCCAATAACAAAAAAAATTGAAACTTAACCCAGAATTTCAGAAGAGGGCTTTCACAAAATTCTGACATTAAAATAATGTATCACAGAAAAAGTTTCAGCAACATTATTATTAATACTACAAACTCTGAACTTTTCCACCTAAACTCAATTCAGTGCACGAGGTTGTTTATCTTGCCGACATGAGGGTCGAAATCTGGTACATTAGATTGCGTCTACGTGAAGAAACTCAGAATTTGTACTATAATTCAGGCCCCACGTATGAGTCCAATAAATTATACAACATTATTATTGGTGGGATCGACATAAGATGTAAAAGTATTTTCAATATAATATTTCGATTGATGGGTATTAGTATCGTTCCAATTAGATAATGATTGTCTTCAGATGCATCGATATCAATAAACATCAGTAATGTCACAAAAGAATATTTATGACACATCCGTAGATAGCCAGAATTGCAGGCTTTCACCACGAAAGCGTGATATACACATATCTGCACACGATATACAAGTATGTTGCCGTGTTAGTCTGTAAAGCATAGGAAATTAACAAGAAAATAGAGACTAATTAACTTCATTGGACATGAGGTTTAGCTGATAAATCTTCTTCCTCGGGTGTGAAGTTAGATGGTCAACACAGGTGTGTATACACGCGGGCTGTAAAGTTAACACATTTGTGTACGTCTTGAATGTACACAAAAGTCGGCACTTATGTAGAAGGCGGAAAATCTAAAACAAATCTAATTTTTATTACTCTATAAATCGTTATTTTGCTTTCCCAGACACGAAATTATCAAATATGTATCACTTAGGGAATTTATGACGAGATATTTCTCTCTAGCTAGAAAATATCATGAGAATCTACCTGGTGCTTTATGTTATTGAAGTTGTAGTATTTTCGGAGTCCAGTTAATTGGCGCCTATTTTGGTCATGATTGGAGGGAATGTTTGGAGGGATCACTTTAAAATTGTATTTGTGTACAACAGGCACGAAAGATGGTGTCACTTATTTTCCTGTCGAGCCATTGAGCAACATGATTCTCCCAAGGCGAGTTTCTCCGAGATGTCATCTAAATATTCCAGTTGTTGTGGCCGCGCGGTTCCGAATCGAATTAAACACCGGTCATTACGGTGTTATGGCGACGCATAGTATACGATCGCAGTTTTAGCATAAAACATGCGTCAAAATATTTGTTCATTATTGTGGGAAAAGTGGTCAACAGCTGGATATAGATAATGTGGTACAACCATTTGCCTCAATCACACGAGGGCTCACGCTGTCCTGGTCCATCAATGCGTATGGTATGAACAGCATTTTCCTGCGACTGTACTGTGTACCACGCCTATCACCCGAATTAAGCAGCAACAACAGCAGCTGGCATTTTCAGAGAGGCGCACTTGCTCAATTTCAGCTGTCTCTAACCTGTTTTCATGAGCACTCCAAACTCACACAGTACTAAGTGACTAATTGGATTGATAGGCACGTAACTAGAAAGTTAAAATATTGGTACTATACAGACTACTTCTTATTCCCGGAAAACTACGTCCACTATGTCCACTACGACTTGACCCGCTGTCGAAACTTTTCAGTGCAGTGTTAAATTTGACACCGGTGTGTAGTGGAGTGGGGTTGTCAACAGATAAGGCACATCGTTCTGTACTACATAAAGAAGTAACACCGGTATACAACGAAAAGGATATAATCCACAAGCATCTTTGAAGATCTTATTTATTTCTTATTGTAGGTTATTAACTTGAACAGTAAGTCATGGCAACAGACGGAGACTGGATTCGTCATCAACTTAGTTTCAACAGACGTGGAGAAACTGGCAGCGGTAAGTATCTTCGAGATACAACAATGATGATGCTTGTCCAACGCTTACATGATTTTCACATGCTGAATATGAGAACGTGATTTGATGAGCCCCCCCCCCCCCCTACAACAGTTGAGATATATCAATGGTTACGCTTTTTAGTGAATGCATATATTCATCTTTGCTTTCCAGGAATACCAACTAAAATCCACTCTAGAGGCGTCACTTATGGGTTTCAAAATTTTCATTACATTAGGTACATCGGTGACATTGATTTGTCGAAAGGAAGGTTCTACAAAGACAACTGCCTTCAACATCATGGTCTCCATGTCTATAACAAGATGCGTTGAGTTTTGGTTAATCTCGCCCCGGTATATTCAAATTGCTCCATCCGCGTCCAGTTATCAATAGGAGGCTGATACAGGCATGTAGCCACTTCAGCGATATCAGTAATAACGGAACAAATTCCTATTCAATTTTGATCGTGGAGACCGAATTTCTGAGTGGTTAGAGTGTACACTCGTAACATTGCATCGTGGTATATCCCTGCTACTTTACCAACCTAATAATGTGTCTAGATCGTTTCACTCAACGCTGGATTTGATATGACATGGGATAGGGTAAATATATGATATTCGTGAATTCAAGTGAGTAACAAACCTATTGATCTTGAATTAGCTGGTCCAATAATACACAGACGACAAAATACAGGCGTGGGTGAATTTGAAACCAAACTGTGACATCTATGGTCATACAGAGACTCCAAAGAATCGAATGTAAAAGGCCATACATAGATTAAATAAACGGGCAATTATACATAATTCTTTGCGAAAGTGGCTTGTTCTTCCATAGAATCCTTGCCGGTGTCCATTTCCCAATGTTGAAGGTATTACAAATGAACATTTCCGGATTTAGCTCATGAGATGACGTCGTGACGTTAATTTTCATTCTGTAAACAATGAACGTTGAAGATGACGTGAAGGCCTGACCTGCAATGGGCCTATGACAACTTAATGCACGAACTTTCGACCCTCTTGCCGGGGCCTTTATCAAGTGACCGTAAAATCAATTTGAAATTTACAAATGTCGAAAATATATATAACTTTGAATTCCAATATAATTTGTTGTTGTTACAGTCTCTATCACTACATAATGTAACAAAAATTTCAGATAACTTGAGACAAAACGTCAATGACGTCATGAAAGGTTATTAAACTAATAAATCTCTTCTCAGTTTTTAAAATTTCTGCCTAGTTCTATTTCTATAGCATCTTAACTAAATTATTTGACAACATTTGATTATCTTATAACTTTCTACTTTCTAAAAGTTGAATAATTCAAACACTAAGCCGAACTTATAAAAACTGGGATGTTGTTTACTAGCTCTAGTTGTCTTTGGTCAAGGTATACCATCAAATTTGAAATATCTTAAACAGTTTTCACGAAATTTCAATTGAAAAATGAAGGATATTGTTTCCAGTTCATTTTTTTTTTAAATTTTGAATATTTTCTACACAGTAGTAGCCACAGTTATGCAAATTACATAAGTGAATTCCTCAGGACATACGCTTTCATGAAGTATATACATTCTTTTTGTTATGTTGACTTTAACCCTATCTGGCCTGGGCTTTTTGAGACCTGTCCAGGCCTTGGGGGGGGGCGGTAGGGGTGGCGAAATGGCCCCCCTGATTATTTTTCTTATCCCTTGAGCTAGGGAGCTGAAACTTACCACACTATACCCTTGGGTCAAGCGCTACCAGAAAATGTAAAACAAAATCCAAGATGACCGCTTTGATGACGTCACAAAGACGTCATTTTCAAAACCGGTATTTTTTGGTCGATTTTTCGGTCGGATTTTCCGAATTTTTTGTTTATGCAATATCTCCGCAAAAACTGCATGATAAATTAGTAAATATTAATGTGATGTGAAATAAAATAGTTTTTGCCCACTTTTCATCGCGGAAAAGCAGAAATTTTGAAGAAATGTGACAAAAACATCACTTTTCTGGTACCCCACGTGACCGCCATCTTGTATTTACCCATGATCCTCTGCTCAGGGGGTTATGCGAACGGGCTCAAAATGACCCCAATATGATAAACTATGAAGTCCCGGAGTTTGAGCACTCCATTTTTCGTCGTTCCAGAGATAGCGCAGAAAGTTTGCATTATGGCCTCCCAGGCCAGGTAGGGTTAATGCTACAGAAGACAAATTATGAAGGGTTGTACAAAACTTCTCCAGGTGGGTTACGTATCCTTAAGGGCGACGTCGGGGCTTACATGTTAATTTTCGGAAAAAGAACACGCCGAGACATCGCAGTTTCCATCCCACAGGGCAATATTAATTTCACACGTCTAGAATCTATGTGTCTCACTCCGCGTAAACCATGGCACGTTACTTCATATTGAAACAAATAAATGATTTTCACTTTTGATTGTTTTATGTTTTTTTTTTGCTCTTGATTTACTAGTTGGAACCTATCAATTCAGTACTTGGGTTCCCGCTGGAAACGGCAGTGATATTTTACCTGTTACATCGTCAACTCGGACCGACGTTTCTGTTTGGGATCGCTGTCTGTGCCATAGTTCTTGGTATCAGCATAATGATTGCCAACTTATACGGAAAATTAAGGTAACTGCTAACTGGTAACTTAACCATGATACATTTGAATCAGTTTTTAACTTTTATATCCCTCAATAACGTCTCTAGAAATTGATCAGTTCTGATTCCACCAAACATAATACGGATTTTATCAACATCACAATGTGTTGTCGGCATCAAGAACTTAATTTTACTATATTATGTCGGCTAGAATGAGTTTTCTAATAGTGCCGTGTGAGTAAGGGCTTTCGAAAATGGACAAAGAAATTATTCATGAATGTTTGGTAGTTCACTGTCAAAAATACCCTACTTATTTAAGATAATGCCCTAAAATTTTCTTAAAATAAGATAATTTTACTCAAAATAAGTTAAGTTTTAAGAAAATTTTTAGATTTTTTTTTCTTGTTCAAGTGAAATATACTTACCCCACTCCAAGTTTTACTTAAACAAGAAAAAAAATCTAAATTTGTTAAGAATTTTTCTTAAAACAAGTTTTTTTACAAGAAATATTCTTCAATTTAAGATTTTTTTTATCTTGTTTAAGTAAAGTTTGGAGTGGGGTAAGTATATTTTACTTGAACAAGAAAAAGAATCTTAAAATTTTCTTAAAATTTAACTTACTTTGAGTAAAATTATCTTATTTCAAGAAAATTTTAGGGCATTATCTTAAATAAGTAGGGTATTTTTAGCAGTGTTGTTAAATGTCGGATGTGACGCTTCTATTCGGATGAATCATTATTGTTATTACAGCACAATCAGTTGTGATTTCATGCAAGTATTAAAGTGCCCCTGGCTGTGTTGATCAATATATTGAGAGGAGAGTTAGGTTTGATTCCCCTACAAAAGAGGTTTGGTTTTCAGCAAACCTACTCACGATGCGTGCATAACATTTACGATTACACATTGACTCACGCATACTAAAGCATCACCCTCTAAAGGTTATAGATTAAAGTTTGCTCATCATTACTGTTTTAGAATCGCAATAGGTCAGTGTGGTGATCGGAGAATATCAGCCATGAAAGAGATAATATTTGGAATGAAGATCGTGAAGATGTTCTGTTGGGAGGACTCGCTCACCAAAAGGGTACAAGATCTACGACGGTAAGATTTCTGACAAGAAAACTGCATCAACAATCTAGTAAAATACGAATATGAGTACACGTTACGGTTTGTTATAACAAGTACAATCCTATAAACAATAAGGAAACACAATTTTGAGTAAATTTGACCGGTCTCAAGAACAAACCGTAACTGCTATTTAACAGTAAGAAAGCTCAGAAATTGAATATAGGAACTGAGAAAATATAATAAAATAAACTTGATTATTTGATTTATGTTCAAAATTACCACATAGAATTTTGGACCACCTTTTCTCTCCCAAACGAATAATCTCGACAATTAAATAATTTTATCACGCGATTATCGACATATTGAGAAATAATTATACATCAAAGTTTTAGGTTTATTAGTCAAGTAAACAAAACCGGAAAATTATCTGCATACCTTTATTTGTCGTCCAGTTGTGTGAAAACTAAGCTAGAGAGGTTATCGCGTTGCATAAAACATTGCATATTCTGTAATATTCGTGCAAATGAAGAATCGGAAAGTGATTGAACGTTAACAGCCGCATACATCTACACGGTTAGTGATTGAACGTTAACTGCAGCATACATCTACACGGTTAGTGATTGAACGTTACCCACAGCATGCATCTACACGTTAACAGCAGCATACATCTACACGTTAACAGCAGAATACATCTACACGGTTAGTGATTGAACGTTAACAGCAGAATACATCTACACGTTAACAGCAGCATACATCTACACGTTAACAGCAGCATACATCTACACGTTAATAGTAGCATATATCTACACGTTAACAGCAGCATATATCTACACGTTAACAGTAGAATACATCTACACGTTAACAGCAGCATATATCTACACGTTTATAGTAGCATACATCTACACATTAACAGCAGCATACATCTACACGTTGACAGCAGAATACATCTACACATTAACAGCAGAATACATTTACACATTAACAACAGAATACATCTACACGTTAACAGCAGAATACATCTACACATTAACAGCAGCATACATCTACACATTAACAACAGCATACATCTACACATTAACAGCAGCATACATCTACACGTTGACAGCAGCATACATCTACACGTTAAAACCAGAAGACATCTACACATTAACAGCAGAATACATCTACACATTAACAGTGGAATACATCTACACGTTAACAGCAGCATATATCTACACGTTAATAGTAGCATACATCTACACATTAACAGCAGCATACATCTACACGTTAACAGCAGAATACGTCTACACATTAACAGCAGAATACATCTACACATTAACAGCAGAATACATCTACACATTAACAACAGCATACATCTACACGTTAACAGTAGAATACATCTACACATTAACAGCACAATACATCTACACATTAACAGCAGAATACCTCCACACGTTAACAGCAGAATACATCTACACATTAACAGCAGCATACATCCACACGTTAACAGCAACATACATCTACACGTTAACAGCACAATACATCTACACATTAACAGCAGAATACATCTTCACGTTAACAGCAGCATACATTTAGACGTTAACAGCAGCATACATCTACACATTAACAGCAACATACATCTACACGTTAACAGCAGAATACATCTACACATTAACAGCAGCATACATCTACACGTTAACAGCAGCATACATCTACACGTTAACAGCAGAATACATCTACACGTTAACAGCAGCATACATTTAGACGTTAATAGCAGCATGCATCTACACATTAACAGCAGCATACATCTACACGTTAACAGCAGCATACATCTACACGTTAACAGCAGCACACATCTGCACGGTTAGTGATTGAACGTTAACAGCAGCATACATCTACACATTAACAGCAGCATACATCCACACGTTAACAGCAGCATACATCTATACGTTAACAGCAGCATACATCTACACGGCTAGAGCATTGTTATTGTTTTCAGTAACGAAATCGTCGAAGTGAGATTTTTGGTATTGGGTTTAGTATTGTTACTGAATTTCGTATTTTGCGAATGAAACTTATGGAAATGCCGACAATCGCAGTCGCGGTCATTTTCCCACCTTGATTTTTTTAAGTTTGCACTTAAGAGTTATTTATTCGGTTCGTAACTTAAGAAGATTATATGCCAATAAATAAAAAGTGATAAAAAAATTCCCGCTGCATGAAAGCGGCAAAAGTTATTATTTGATGACTTCATTAACACTGCCGATATTTTCCGAAAGATTACTGGACATTCGAATTGAATTGAAAATATTTAATTCATAACGATTTAGACAGAATTGAACTTTAAATTAAAAATATTTAATTCATAAGGATTTAGACTAAACTGAACGTTCAAACAATACATTATCACAAAGAAAAATCTACTCAAAAGTATTGATTATTCACTTTATTGGCACAGAATATATCTATAGCCTTGCCGGAAACTGACGAAATAACACGATAGTTAATTGGAATTCAAATTTGATGCGGTCGGTAGGCCTACATAAGACCGTGCCAAGAAATAAATAACAGCCAGAAAACAGATCGTAATTATTACAGCACGTAATATTAGGATGGGGAAAATGTCGCCTGGGGAAAATATCGTGTGGGAATACTGTCGTGGAGGGAAATGTCGATGGGGAAAATGTTGCAGGGGAAACTGTCGTTGAGGGATAATGTCGGTACCCCGTTTCTGGCTAGTCTATGGTATACCAGAAGCCTGTGCCTAGTTTCCGTCCCGTTCAGTGTTCAACTCATTTCGGAAGATTGTATAATCAGCCATGCAGCAAGTCCTCGCTTAAGAGATTATCTCATCGTTACATAATTTCCTCAGATAATTGGTTCTGTGCGGGACCACTCACATACGGCCTCATGTAATGTCACATACTGACAACGTAGGCTTCAATATACTTATTTAATAATCGTGTACAAAAAAAATCGTGCTAGTATATACCGATATGATATTCTTTGAAACGATGTTGAATCGATTAAAAAAAAACAACAAAAAAACAACAACAACAACGATGTTGATGAATTAGAATGTCGATTAAAAAACAAAAACAACAACAACAACGTAATGGTGATCTCGTTGCCTATTTTATTAATCCTATGAGTGAGTTGTTGTTTTATCAGATAATCAAAGGCTGTAACCTGGATTAGAATTCACATCTATTTCGACCGGCTTCTAGTTGCTTCTTTATTTATAACTAAGTTTTAGTTTGAGTAAAATGACAATTGCAACGATATTTTATGACAGGATCAATCACGACACAGCATAGTGTACGTACAAGGCGTTACTTCTATATTCCGGGGTATGCAGCTCGCATACGACACACCGAGAAGGCCAAACAGAGAGAAAGGCGAACGTGGAACATACCTAAATGGCACCAGCCCACTATTAATTTTGTTACTTGTTATGTATTAGCATAAAAAATCACAAAAAAATCAGAAAACTACCGATGCATAAATCCGCTTGGCATGGCAATATTCACCTTGTGGGACACTAGCTTTGAAAGTCTTGACAAATGTTGACCATGGAAATTTCAAATTCCCGCCACTGACAGCTGATTGGTGCTACAGAATGTCATTCAATTTGTAAACAGGGAGCCTTCTCACCCTTCACTGATCATGTCTCCATCCACCATGCTTTTCCCAAAGTGGCCCAAATCAACACCAGGAAGTACAGTTTGAAGCCTCATCTGCAAGTTGAAATATCAGATGTATCAGAAATGCTGAAAAATCGCAGCTCATAAAATCCATAAAAATCTGCTCTCAAATTTCTAAACAATGTAGGTCGTGGGCACTGACCCGGAAGTGATTAACTGTAGATTGATGCCTGATGCCTGGGATGGAACCATTGTTAAAATAAAGAATGCTCTCATCTGAACAAACCATACCCATCCCCAAACTATCTTGAGAAGGCACAGATAAAACTATGCACAGATGGAGATTTTACAGCCTATATACCAAGGGTACCCCTTTTATAATTTCCCCTCAGTTTGCCGCATATGACTCAAGACTGAGGTACAGGTAAAAAGTACAATATCTCACTAACCTGTACATATTTTGCCATCTGGTAAAAAGTACTAAGTCGACAATCCTTCTGCCTATGAAAAGAAGTATAAATCCTTAACTAGATATGTTAAACACTATTTAAATTATTTTTTTATTATTTTAATTCATTTTTATGAAATTTTTCAAATTAAAATTTAAAAATAAAAAAAAATTAAATTCAAAATGTGGCAAAACATAATTTGTTTACAAGCTGCTTATTTAGACTACATTTGGTAAAAATTTCCTTCATGGCTGTGGCTAACTTCCCCATGTAATCAGTGGGTCATCCCAGTAATCTGTCAAATGTGATTAAAATTTGATGTTGATACAAAGATCAAAGACATGTTTAATCCTGTAATAAGTGACAGCAATATACACAAATGTGTACACAACATATACCAAAATATAACACAGAGGTGTTTATGGTATACACAGCTCCCATATAGAGAATATATGTCAGTTCATATATATATGTCAGTTTGGATGGATCTACATCTCATCAAGATCTTGCTGGCAGTAATTAGAAAGATGCACATATTACTTGTAAACAGTTATTATTATTGAGAAAACTAATAACATTGAGGAATATATTCTGTGTCAGATTTCAAGTCCATGAATGCAATGTCTGCAAACAGGCAACACTTGTCAAAACACAACATAGAAGACAAAAAGGAATAAAATTCAATGACAACATATCTGATGGTCATTTGCTGATCTCTGCTACAATAACAACCATGAAAGATGAGGACAGCTGGAAGTTGCCTCACTTAAACTGCTAACTGTTTGGTGAAACATTAAAGTGGCAACTTACAGAGAGCAAGGCCTACCTTCGAACAGAGTTGGAGGCCATACCTCTGAGTCACACCGTGCGAAATTCCCAGAGAAAATATTTGATGTGTGTGTGTGGGGTGGGTGGGGGCTTGCTAATATTTGGTGCCTGTAATCCATGTTCCTTGCTACCCACAATATCTCTGACATGAATATGAAAGAAAATTACAAACTTATAATCCTGGAGATAGTGGAAATGAAATGAAGAGAAAGTATGTGCTATGATGCAAATGCGACTGACAATAGACACACAAAAATGTGAAACCATCAACAGTCAGATTAATTGTTGACTCAGTTAATCAGATTTTATTTGTCTCATTAAAGTTAAAAATGCAAAAGCATTTTTGAAATTCTTTGTGTGTGGAACAAACATCTGAGTTTTTACAGGTGATATGATTATTTTTTATTTCATGTGGTTTTAGACTGATATAAAGTGAATTTATGCATAAATGATTGAAGCATTGAAGATTTGAAGAGGTCGAGATTTTGAACAGAAGCATGTAATTGTATTTATGTGAAATTCCTTTCTTCCATTTACATTTTATTGTATCTTGAAAGTTAATTTGCTCATAATTACCAGCTGTGTTAAGTGGACCTCGTCATATTTGGCATTGACTATTTGGCCCTAGTACTGACAAATCAGTCATTTTTTGCATAAATTTGCTCCAAACGGTCTAAATTTTGTCGCGGAAACGGCATAACAATACAAGAGATGTTACCCAGCATTATCAGCATGATGTTTATTTCAACCACATTTGGCAAGAAAAAAAAATAATTTTAATATTAAAAAATTGATTAAAATTAATTAAAAAAATTATTTTATTTTATTAATAATTTAATAACATAAATTTGAAACAACCCTAATATTTGTACGTTCATGAGCCAGCCTGGAAAAAATTGGGCTGATCAAGTCAAAACTGTAGCCGCAGTGACGATTTAAAGTTCTCTGGTCAAATGTGAAAATGTCAGGTGTCGGACAGGCACCAGCCCACTATTAATTTTGTTACTTGTTATGTATTAGCATAAAAACTTACCAAAAATTCAGAAAACTACCGATGCATAAATCCACTTGGCATGACAATATTCACCTTGTGGGACACTAAATGTGAAAGTCTTGACAGATGTTGACCATGGAAATTTCAAATTCCCGCCATCGACAGCTGATTGGTGCTACAGAATGTCATTCAATTTGTAAACAGGGAGCCTTCTCACCCTTCACTGATCATGTCTCCATCCACCATGCTTTTCCCAAAGTGGCCCAAATCAACACCAGGAAGTACAGTTTGAAGCCTCATCTGCAAGTTGAAATATCAGATGTATCAGAAATGCTGAGAAATCGCAGCTCATAAAATCCATAAAGATCTGCTCTCAAATTTCTAAACAATGTAGGTCGTGGGCACTGACCCGGAAGTGATTAACTGTAGCCTGATGCCAAATGTATATTAAAATTATAGTATTAAACACATAAATCAGAATCATATTAAACATGTCAAACCCTGTTATCGCTGCTATCATATAAATAGATCAATAGTACGGTTGGATAAGACCGTTCAGCTCTGTACTCTCCTGTGCATTTACAAAGGTCATTTTGCTAAGACCGCGATTGTACCAACTGTTCATTCATTCTGGAGATTACTACGACTTCGCTGTTTAGCATTTGGCGGCCTTGATGCTGAAATGTATTGAAAAACAGCATTAGAATTTAGTCAGCAGTGTTATAGTCAAACTAAAACACGGGTACTATAAAGGCGGTGTTATTTGAGGGAGGGAGAGAAATATGGCTTAATGTCACACTCAAGTTTGTTTCACTCATATGGTGACAGTCAGTTTGGTTGGTGGAGGAAGCCGGAGTACCCGGAGAGAACCACCGCCCTTCGGCAAGTAACCGACAAACTTTCACACATGGACCAGCTGGGCTCGAACCCGTGCCGGTTCAGCGGTGTGAGGCTAGCGGTCACCAGCGAAGCGCCTTAGACCACTCGGCCACCGAGGGCCCCGCCCGGTGTTATTTGACTTCGCATGACCATCAGATGCATCAAATGGAACATTGATCTGACGCACTAGTGCGAATTAAATGGTCCCCTGGAAGCAATCGCCACCCAGTCGGTCATTTTGAGGAGAAAAGGCATTCCCCTTTGCAATTGTCAATTTCAAAAAAAAGAAAGAAAATATATATATATATATGATAATCTTAATTGAAACACGGACGATAATTGGAAAGGCTTCATAATCCTATTAGCACCAATTTACATATAGGCAATAAAGCAGCCGAAACCCAGGTCATTCACCAGTTTCATCATTTCTCTCACCATTCTTTTCACAGAGAGGAAACCCATTTCCTGACGCAGGCATCGATTCTCCGTGGTTTGAGTTACTACCTTTCAAGCATTCTTGGTCGTTTGATGATATTTTCCATAT
This sequence comes from Hanleya hanleyi, assembly GCA_036873755.1. Taxonomy (NCBI): domain Eukaryota; kingdom Metazoa; phylum Mollusca; class Polyplacophora; order Lepidopleurida; family Hanleyidae; genus Hanleya; species Hanleya hanleyi. The sequence continues at coordinate 32,632 of JAVTVY010006816.1, forward strand.
TTATTGGATGCTGGACGTTTGGAATCAAGTTACCGTCTTCATCTGTGATCCTCGCTATAGGATGGCTGGAGTTATATCAGAGTAGGACTCGATTACTTTTTATGTGTCTGGGGGATTCTCTACAACTATTCCAATCACTACGCAGGATTGAGGTAAGAATGTCCGTATCTATGTAATTGAGCATCAATAATCTGATACCGAGTTACTATTCCGGGTAAAGGGCGGACGAAGCGGCATGCTCACTCTACACTATGTTGGTATACAATCTCGAAGTTCTTAGTGAATAAAACCGAATTCTTGGTAATGAATGTAAATATACGAACATGGAAGAAATGTATATAGGATTCATTCGGATTTCCCTTACCTTGTCTGGGCGAATAATTGGCAGTGTATAATCGTTGCGTGGTGTGTATCTAAACGTATAAAAATGCGAATATTTCAGAGCGAATAAAAATATGAATATTTTAGTACGCGTAAATAGATTATGCCAATACCTCTTCAAAGAAAAATCTGTATCCCATCAGAGCTAGGAGTAGTCTATTTCGATATACATGCTGTATGCTGTCTTCGCAAATGTTCATATTATTTATACTGTTTCCTCATTAGCCTATTAGTATACATGAGGTATGGCGACAAAATCTTCACCAGTAAATAACGGGAATTTCTGAAAATTAACGACATGTCTGTTTCCTATTTCAACATACAGAAATTTTTGAGGCTGCCCGAACAACAGTCGGGTGGTTTGCAGAATATGATTCCGAGTAGAGGAACATCGGGCGATCTGGGCGACATTACTATCAGGGAGATTTATGCAACTTGGCGTACCGTAGATGATGGGAAGCATAGAAGAAGTACACTTCAGCATGGGAATGACGAAAACTATGACGCAATATCTGTCGGATTAGGCATTCCTGAAAACAATATGGTGAATTTTGATGTCTTGAAATCTGTAGTCAGTACAGTATTTTAGATTGAGCAGCATTCATGCTGCAATTTTTAAGCTTAACTCCTGTTGGGGAAATCGAAGATGGCCGCCAAGATGGCCACAACAATATATACACGTCTTTAGCTTTGAATGTGTTCGAGATACAAACGGACGGCACAAGCACATGGACAATCATTTTCTTGGCCATTGGAGTTTTCTGTAAAAATTTCGAGCTGAATATTTTACTGGTCTAAATTCCTTTGGAAAAGTTGTATTTTATCCAATATGTTGGCGAGCATCTTCGATTTCAAATGGTCACCGATACGTTTGTAAAGTTAGACCGCGGTTCGCAGTTCATTATTCGAGGAGACCAATATGTTTCTTTAACATATTCTGCCAATTATCCAGATATTCAGGACACATGTATTCACGCCCTCTCTATACTACAACGTTTGTTTTAGGTTTCAAAAATATATACATTATGCAGTGTTGAAGATGGCTGCAAGAGTTTCAAAATGGCTGGACAAGTCAACATGATTGCTGATTGAAATTATAACATAGTGGTTTACAAACAGGCTATCCAACAGATGCCAATATCCAAGACATACCTTTTATGTTCCAGAATAGTCTGTCTGTGGACTCCTATTCTCTCAAGTTCTTTCGCATCAATGTGGCAAATATCGCTGTCTTTGAAGGGTGTTGGATGAGGATGGAAAATTAGCAGGAAATAGTGTAAAAATAATTTAAAAACAAGTTAATGTCAAGTTCTTCTCTTATATATCTCACAGATTCATTTATCCATCTATGTGGTTCCCTTTTATAATAGTAATAATAGTAATAATAGTAATATCTTTATTCTTTATAGTGGTAGGTACAGAATCATATTGTAATACTGAAATACATGTAATAGCATACCCAGCCCTATACAGGACTTATCAACCACTCTGAACCCTTATTCAAAATTAATTTGTCACGTGGATCGCCTTGGATATAAAAAGTCACACCCCTTGCAGTATGCCAGCTTGATGAAATGACAAAACTTTCTCGTGTTGTTTTCAAACAAATAATTCAATTTTTCACCATCACTAACCCCACTGGAAAAAATAATATCTCTTAATAGCTGTAATCTGTCTGTCTCGTACAATTCACAATAAAATATAAAATGTATTTCATCTTCTACATCTCGACTACTACAAAAGTCACAAATCCTTAACTCAACATTTTCTCCTCTGAAACGACCTACTTCAACTCTCAAAAGCAAGACACCACAGCGTAATTGGGCACATAGCGATCTTTCAAATTTACTTAGGTTAAGCAGGATATAGCTTTCTGTTTTATATTCATGTTTGAATTTAACATAGGTACGTAATTTGGGTTTCCGTCTAACAGCCCGAGACCACCTATCCGCATCTTGCCTTTTTAGTCTGTTATGGAGGTTGTTTAGATTACATGTAGCAAAATCATCAAAAACCCGGTTCAGATTGACCTCATAAAGAATATTTTTTACAAAAGAGCTCCAGTGGCCATTACAAGTTACATCCCAGAGCAGTATTCGCTTTGGAATATAATTAAAGTATTCGCTTTGTTAACCTAGATACATCCATTGACATTAAGCGATTCCAGTACCTTATAATTTCCACGTTACGTAATAAATGTAATGATGGCCATCCAACATCTCCGTAAACTGCGTCCAATGGCGTCAGTTTGTGCACACCAAGAAAATATCTTTGTGCTCTATTCATCATATTATTACCCGGTTGAAAAGTATTGATGTGAACACCCCATACCGCCGCCCCATAATTTAATACAGGCAATACACATTTATTAAAGAGCGTCGTATAAGTTTGAAAGCCAAGATCCGATATTAACTTAAATTTACTTATAGCCGCTCCAAGAGCCCTTCCAGCAGAATCGGCCAGAGTTTTTGCCATAATATCAAACTTCATATGCTCGTTAAAGATCACTCCCAAATATTTATAACTGTCAGTATAATCAATGATTGTATCATCTAGTCTAAATTCAATCTCACTTCTCTTACTTCTAACATTTCTAAAATGCATAATGTTAGACTTCTCAATATTAATACTAAACCTCCATAAACCACACCACTTTCTTACTACGTCAAGCAGCATTTGAAGTTCAACTTCATTTTCAACTAAAATTACTAAATCATCAGCATACGCTAAGACTGACACTTTCGAATCATCTGTTAATCTAATTCCCACATCACATTGCTTCAATTCCTCAATAAGCCCATTGATAAAGATTGCAAATAGGGTGGGTGAGAGGGTGTCGCCTTGCTTGACCCCATAACGTGTTTCGAACCAATTTGTCAGATAATAACTAACTTTAACAGCAGACATTGTATTCCCATACAATATTTTAAATACATATTTAATGATCGTCAATCTTACTGGAGTAATTGAATTGCAGATTTCAAGTGTGTGGTGCTGATTAACTTATTTTAATTCATGTCATCGATTCGGTTCATGATTTAGTTCTTGATTTAGTTCTTGGTGGAAATGTCGGCACATTGACTGCATCTCTACCACATTGTTTTGCTTATCAATTAACATACTATTTCATTATGCTTTCAGAATACCGAATTCCAATTAATTAATCTCTCAGTAAGAATAAAAGCTGTAAGTATTCATTAGTTCCATGCTATAAATCGTTGATACAATATCGCTGGCTACAAAAGTTCAAAACATATTTTCAGAAAAGTTATATTCGGTCCGTGATTTGTGACTGCGTGTTTCCTGGCTATATCTACCAACTTTTACCAGTTAATAGTTTATAAGCAAGGCGTGACATACTATAGTTCCTATAGCGTAATACTCTCTAAAAAAACTTGAGTGAACTGTTCCACTCAAGTTTGAGTGAAATGTACCTGTTCACTCAAACTTGAGTTACTTTTCACTCAACTTGAGTTACTTTTCACTCAACTTGAGTTAAAACCACTTAGGTGCACTCAACTTGAGTGGGATGAATTTCCACTCTTATGCTTGAGTGAAATTTAACTCAACTTTTTTAGAGAGTAATTGATCGCGAAACCACTTGATGTCACTGGATTAAAACCACATATTGTTGATATTTCTATTATTTTCAATAATAATTGAATTTCTTTATAGTATATCAAGTTAAAGTCCTATTTAATCTGGAATGAAATGAAAATGAGTATGGAAACCATTCACATTAAAGATCAATTTCATTTAGATTACAAGCGTCCGGTCCGTCATTCATAATTCAGCCGTCGTCCATTAGAGAGTATCCGCGTCAGGATAGAGATGTCACAACAAGAGAGGTTCGGTGAAACAAAATACGCGAACGTGTACGCGACACTCGAAAGCGATGGATAGGAGATCAGGATATGAAAAAGTGCGCATATTGGACCGTATTAAAATAGTTGTATTTTCAACACCATTATATCAGTAGTTTGTTGAACAAAATCAAAATGCTGAGGTGGGTTATTTATTTTTGTATTTCGTCTAATGAGAACATATTGGTCCCAAGGGATTCAATGAATCCTTCATTCAACGTGTTCGAGTATTCAGTGATTGATTGAGAGACCTTCGTCAACTGTATCCGCATTCGAATAATTTCATACATAAGTAAACTCTTTTGTGTACTTATTTATGCGGTATGAGCGACGATTATTGTGATTTCTACCGATGAAGAACTTCCCAGGAATTGTATGTTGATTCATAATTTCGGATGATCTTGAAATCAACATCATCCAATAAGATCTATGACTGGAACTTTTGAAAGTATCTGCTGTGTGTGTCTAAAATCTACCGAAGACGTCACCATTTCGGCACTACAATTGTAGTTAATTATCGACCATCCTGCCGAGATCTAAACTGAACCGAAATATTTGGCCGACATAATTTGTTGGTAATTTTTTCTACACAGTTTAAGTTTCTATGTAATTTATATTTTACAGGGAGAACTAATCGCCGTGACTGGTTCGGTTGGATCTGGAAAGGTAAACGTTATATATGATGGTGTACGCAAGTGATACAGCAAAATATCGCCGGTTTCGATTGTGATACATTTTTGACCAATGTGGTAACAGCTAATACAGTCTGGGCACAATGGCTGGTGCATTCTCGGGAACAATGGCTGGTGCATTTTTTTCGCAAAAAAAACAATTTTCAATCATATGCTTACAGGATACCCATTCTGACCCCAAATTAAAAAATACTATTAAAAATGAGTGGGGAAGGAATGCCTGGGTGAGTCCCTTCTCGTCTCATGCTCGAGGAGTTATCATTTTAATTAATAACAACTTTGAATCCAAAATTAAAGAAATACACACAGATCCACTAGGAGAATAATCAACATGGAAATACACGAGACACCGGTTACACTAGTCAATTTATACGGACCAAATAATGACAAGCTTTCTTTTTATAACAAAATAAATCAAATTGTAAATGACATTGGCAACCCTTCGGTCATTATGTATGGAGATTGGAATCTGGTCTTAGACCCAGATTTAGACTCTGATATTTACATTAACATTAACAATCCGAACTCTAGAAAGACGGTTTTAAATCAAATTGAGGAGAAAAATTACGTCGAT